>JEMP01000104.1:8683-22956 GCA_000738655.1 Venturia pyrina ICMP 11032 | reverse complement strand
AAAAAAAAAAAGACTTTTCACCCGGCTTCGGCTTACCCATCGTTTCTTTTTTTTTCTACACCAAACTTTAAAAACTATTTATCTAAAGTGTAAAGTTTTTTTTTTACTTGTAGTTCATCTTTCAATATAAAACTAGACGAATATTTAGTTCGCCTATTATGATCTGAATATATTGCCTACATATATATAAACCATTGTTATTCCCTTTTTCAGGAAACAGGATACACTATTATAACTTCTAATAATATTTAATAAATTAATACCAAAAAGCGGTAATGAAGATAACTTAAAGTAAACCATAAACCTCCTGACGGTGGTGGGTTCAATCAAATAAAGTTCTATTTGAATTCATATTCCTTTTTAAGCTTCTAACTTTTTGGAACTCAGTAGGATCTTTATGTAATTTATTTACATAAATATTATTAGCTGATTCTCAATCCTTATAATCCAAATATTTTGAACTCAAAATAGGAAAATGGTTTAAATAGTCCATTAAAATTTGATTACTTTTAGCGCTAGAAGTATTCACTACAAACTGACTATATTGGCTAGCTATTACCCTTTTACTTAATTTAGTGGATAAAAATTCAGATATTTGTAACATTACTTTTTCAAGACTATCACCACTTTTACCGTTATACCGTTGGGCTAAGTATAATTGAATACCTAAGTATGTTTTAGGATTTTCAGTAAACCCTTTAATGGCAAAATGGCCGTCAGCATCTATAAAGCCTGCTAATCAAGCATTGCTACTTAAAGGACTAGTATCTAAAGGTAATTTTTCAATAAAAATTCCTTTAAGTACGAGAAAATCCACCATTTCATAAAAAGCATTCGCTTTAGGAGTTCTTAGCTTACCGTTTATTGCATTCATTATGTTTTGAATAGACTTAATATCTTGAATCATGCACCGAACCAAATTACGATTAGCCCGTAAATATATATTACCACCAAATTTAGTTTTTAATAACTCAGCAGACGGTCTATCTTTTAATGCAAAAATAACTTCTATTCCATAGGGAATCGTTTTTCCATTAGAGTCCTTTAACGATTTTGGTATATTAAAATGTCCATCGCCTTCGATTAATCCTGCTAAATATGACTGTAAATAATGCTCACGATAACTATCTTTAGCTGAAGTATAAACTCTATGGTTCCTTTTTTCATCTTTATTACTAATACTACTAAAGATTCCAAAATGGAGCCCGGCCGGCCGATACATATCAAGTAACATAATTTGGAATAACCATTAAATATTGATAGTAGTATATTAATAGAACCTTTATAATTCCCTTTTTATTATATATTTACTAAAGTTGTTTTTTTACCCCCAGCATATATACTTGTATGCTCAGGGGTTTAAAAACTATGTAACTGTTTAAATATATATATACTAAAAATCTCACGATTTTTCTTGGACTATATCTTATATTTTGAACAACTTTTAAATCATGAAAGTGTCTCCTAGTATTCCTTTTTTTTAAGTATAGTGAATATATAATTTACAGTTGAAAGAGACGTATCCTTCACCTAATTCTTATTTAACTATAAAAGCTAAAGGTAAATCTTTTAAGCAGTGAAAAAAGCTGAGAACAATCTATTTACTACACTCTTACATAAAGGAATATTTTAAACGGCTCCATACAACTTTCACTTTCACCAAAATACTCAGCCGTGTAGTCTCTGCAGATCTCTAAAAGGGGAGCTGTAAACCCTCTAGAATTTCTTACTGATTTCCTCTATTATATAAACTCTAAAAGAGAGGTTCCAGTATATAGGCTGATTTAAACCCGGCGGAATAAACTTTACCGGCAAGAACAGGTAGGGATAATAAAAGCAGTACAGCGGTTACTATAACTGCTCAACCAAATAAAGATAATTTCGTGCACATAAATAATTATGTGTAAACTTTAATTTAAAGCTACTCTTGTTTTATAGAACAACTTAAGGCAAAACCATTATCTTTTAAAATTCATTCCTGCTTTAATTAAAACAATTTGTTCTAATCCTTGTTTTGTTAAATGCGATTTAGATTTAATCAAAATAGATGCTTGTTTGAAGTCTTGAAAGTCTTTATATTTCGATCCAAAGATAGGGTATTCATCAAAAAAAGGTATAATCTTTTCTACTATATCAGTTAAAGTTTACTACAGTAAATCTAGCAATACCTGTTTTTTCTGTAATATATAATGAACCACAATCAAAAGCTCGTATAAAGCTCTCTAATAAATAAGCATCTCTTACATTTTGATTAACTATGAAATTTAAAGTAATACTAATGCCCAATTTATGAGTTTTAGATTTACCTGCTTTAATAAAAAAGCAACCTTCCCCTGAAACAAAACCAGCTATTCAACTATTTATATCTACATTGTTTGCATGCAAATTAGCTTTAGATACTTTTGGTCTTAATGCAGGCTTTATATCTGGAAAAGCAAGCTGTAGTCTTTCGGATAAACCTTTATACCCTTTTTTTTTTATAAAAAAAAGGATAACAGATTTCAAACTCACAAGTTTATCTAACCCTGTTTTAGTTAAATGTTCTTTATTACTTATAATATCAAAACCTTTTTTAAATAACAAGTAATCTGCGTGCTTTTGTGTTTTAAGTGGATAATTAGTAAAATGTTCAATAATACAAACTAAGTCCGTTCATTTTATAACTTGGAACATAGCTGCATTTCCATGTATAGTGACGTTCCCTGCATGGAAGAAATGTTGTAAAAAATAGAGCATCTCTACATCCTTAGAATGCAAATGAATACTAAATACTAACTTACTACTTCAACCTAAATTTTGTTTAGGGTTATTACTTATATCTAACGTAAAACATCCTTCGGCATCACAAGAAAAAAAAAAAATTTTTTTTTCTCCCCTGTTATGAAATTAGGATTAATATTCTTTGTTTTTGTACTATAATTCGATTTATTCTTTTAATATAAAATGGTTAACTATAAAAAGTACCATTACAAAATAAATCAGTAAATATACTTAAATATAGTGTAATTTCACTTTAAAACCGGATTTCCCGGCGACTAGAGTACACCTTACAGTATTTAAGCGTCTAGTACAATACTGAAGAACCGTCTACTCGTTGCTCTTTTACACATTATTAAGAGGTGTTTTAGATCCGCGATTACCCATTCCCTGAGCTTTACAGAGTATCATTAGTCTTGTTACTATACCTGAGTGATTACTTCAGCCGCATCATGATCCTTTTAGATCTAATGTTTAGTAACTAATGCTTTAGGGCTTCTCCGGAGTTTGGCTCTTATACACAATTAACGGTAAACCGCTGTATTATGTAATCTAATACCTGGACTTCTCATATTTAATATTGTAGTAATGACATTAAGATTAGTAGTACTTTTTTATTTTTTATTGGAATAAAAAATAAAAAAAGTCTAAAAAGAAAATATTTATTTTCTCTACTCTTTTGGACTATATCTTCAGCGCATTTTTAAGTACGATGTCTAACTTTTAGTCTCTGAGAAGCCTACCAAATTATGTAAACGTAATTACAGTACATACCATAAAACGAATAATTTATAATTAGTAGGGTTTCTGCTGATTGTGCCTAACTTATAAAATATTAAAAATACTTATAAGTAGATAAAAAAAATAGACTTTTTTTTCTAGCCGTTCCAGCATATAGTTAAATAATTTATATGAATCCCAATACTATATATTTCTTTTATAACAAGCTGTATTCTTTTTTTTTTTTTATATTCTAACCAAGTGAAAGGGTAAAAAAAACCTTTTTTTCTTACCCTAATGAAGTGAATAAAAAAAAGAAAAATATTTTTCTTTTTTTTCTCCCCTCCGGAGTAGATTTTTGGATGCTTACTAAGTAAGCATCCAAAAACAAACCAACTTGCTTATTTTTAATAAAAATAAGCAAGTTGTAAGTCTAAAAAATAACAGGTACAAGTACTAAAAAGGAATATTTATAAGATTAAATTCATAGCACCTAATAGACTACTTACACCTGATAAATGTAATCCAAAGATAGCTAAATCCACACTAGGTCCACTGTGACTTTGTATACCTGATAATGGGGGGTAAAGTGTTCAACCTGTACCCGCACCATTCTCTATTCCACTAGCAAATAAGAATAATAATAAACTAGGTGGTAATAGTCAGAAACTTATGTTATTAAGTCTAGGGAATGCCATATCTGGCCCACCCACCATAAGTGGTAATAGAAAGTTACCAAAACCTCCAATTAATGCAGGCATACGTTTATACGTTAATTTTCACTAACGCTCGGACTGTATCTTTACCTTTATTGTATTCACTAAGGTATTTCACGTGGAGTCTCTGAGGATCCTACTACTTATAGATGTTTAATGCTTATAAAGCCTTTATAGTAACGGTTTCCAGCTGATGACCTAATCTCTTAGAATCGACTTCAACTCCTAAAAAGAGTGTATTTATAGTTATAAGAGCTCTAAAGGTGTTCCAGCATATAGTGAAAAAAAAGTAAAGTATTTCTACTTTACCCGGCCATGCCTTTATGGAATACCATAATTTTATGTTCAATAACCTAGCGAGAGCAGTTAAAAAAATATTTTTTTTATTTTTTTTGGAGAGCAAAAACTCTTTTCGGAATAAAAGCGACCCCTTCGGACAAAAATAAAAAAAGATCTTTTTTTTTAGTCGCTTTTGTGTAGCAAGCTACACAAAAGGAGGCTAATTTTTATAAGTAAATGTTCATACGCCCCTATAATAACCAGTTCTATTTCCTTTTAAGTAATCTCTAATTATTTGACGGTCACCTTTAAGATGTAAGGCTAAACTATTTAAGGAATCAAACTCTAAGTTTTTGTTTATATCGTCTTTAAACTCTGCAAGTATAGCTCTAGCTGCAGGGTGTTTAACTTTATATAAATCACGTTTATTTACAACTAAAGTTTTTAGTACTTCCAAAGTTAGAAGGTTAATATCTTCCATTTCAAGTAAATCTAGAGATAAAAAAAAGAAATTTAAATATAAAATACCTAAGTCCAAACAATCATTTAAAGTTTTATGATGAATATTTATTGAACTATACATATGTTGTTTCGAGTCAAATATATATAACAGCTTAAGTGTTTCAGAATCATATACATATATAGGAGTACCTCTTTCTTTACGTAGTTTATTTCGTATCTCTTGTGAGGAATCTGTTACATTTAACGCGTAGCGACAGTTTATAAATAAAAAAGATTTTTTTGTAACGTATATATACCTTTGTATAATTTTCCATTTTTAACATAGTTACGAATAGTTGCCTCACTACAATTTAGAGCTTCTGCCGCTTTATAGTTAGAATTATAAATTATAGTTTCCTTAGTTTCTCTGTTAAAAACTACTATTTTATCACCTAGTGCTTCACTCATTTTTAACTTTGTTTCTTCTGTATGTTTTTTACCTAAAAACAAGCTATCTTTACCTAAACGCTGTTCTCTAAAAAGGCTGCCTAGTTTCTTCAGAGTATGTCCTACCTTTTTGAGATAGACTCATTTTTTGTTTGACTTCTTCTGATAAAGATCTTCCTGTAAGAGCTTTACTTATTTTTAGCTTTGTATGTTCAGAAGTTACTCGACCTAAAGATGAGCCTGCTGTTTGTAATATATTATACTCAGGATATAAAAAATCTAAATAGTATTGTTCCCTTAGAATTGTTTTACTAGAATCACAATATTCAAGAACCTCAAGTTTAAAGTTAGAATAACCATATTTAAGTATAGCGGATAAAATATGGCTATTAGACCTTTCTAGTATCCTTTCAATACTTTTTTGATTAAAGTAAATATGGAATCTTTCAGATAAATTAACCGCAGACCCTACATAGGTTTCTCCGGTTAATGTATTTACTCAACGGTAAATACCTGATTTCCCCCTATTTTCTTTAATAGCTAACTCTTTATCACGCTCTGAACAATATGTTCTTTGGGGACTAGCAACTAAATCTACATTAAGGTTTAGCTTTAAAGTATCTATATAATGTTGTTCTAAGGCTACTACTTGATCTAAACTAGATTCAACGTCCATGATATATATAGTTAATTTTATATTACTAAAACCATATTTGTTTAAGTATCTAAGAACTCTACGTGCTTTAGTATTAAGTATCGAAGGCATAAAATATGAACTTATACGATTGTACAAATTAATAGAATGACCAACATACATCGTTTTTTCATCTAAAGTTTGTCATACATAAACCCCTTTTTGTTTTTTAGTTAATTTAAGTATTATATCTCTGTTATTATATGGAGCTTCTACTAGTATTTTAACATACTTATATTTAGGTTTAAATTCTTTATTACCTTTATTATGATTATTATTATCCACGTTTATATCATAATCTTTGTCTATCCTGCTCGTGCTATAATTACGATAAAGGAAGATAGAAGTAAACGAAAAAAACCTTCTTTTTTTTTTGTAATCTAAAGATAGCTAAATCCACACTAGGTCTACTGTGACTTTGTATACCTGATAATAGGGGGTAAAGTGTTCAACCTATACCCGTACTATTCTCTATTCTACTAGCAAATAAGAATAATAATAAACTAGGTGGTAATAGTCAGAAACTTATGTTATTAAGTCTAGGGAATGCCATATCTAGCCTACCTACTATAAGTGGTAATAGAAAGTTACCAAAACCTCCAATTAATGCAGGTATACGTTTATACGTTAATTTTCACTAACGCTCGGACTGTATCTTTACCTTTATTGTATTCACTAAGGTATTTCACGTGCAGTCTCTGAGGATCCTACTACTTATAGATGTTTAATACTTATAAAGCCTTTATAGTAACGGTTTCCAGCTGATAACCTAATCTCTTAGAATCGACTTCAACTCCTAAAAAGAGTGTATTTATAGTTATAAGAGCTCTAAAGGTGTTCCAGCATATAGTGAAAAAAAAGTAAAGTATTTCTACTTTACCCGGCCATGCCTTTATGGAATACCATAATTTTATGTTCAATAACCTAGCGAGAGCAGTTAAAAAAATATTTTTTTTATTTTTTTTGGAGAGCAAAAACTCTTTTCGGAATAAAAGCGACCCCTTCGGACAAAAATAAAAAAAGATCTTTTTTTTTAGTCGCTTTTGTGTAGCAAGCTACACAAAAGGAGGCTAATTTTTATAAGTAAATGTTCATACGCCCCTATAATAACCAGTTCTATTTCCTTTTAAGTAATCTCTAATTATTTGACGGTCACCTTTAAGATGTAAGGCTAAACTATTTAAGGAATCAAACTCTAAGTTTTTGTTTATATCGTCTTTAAACTCTGCAAGTATAGCTCTAGCTGCAGGGTGTTTAACTTTATATAAATCACGTTTATTTACAACTAAAGTTTTTAGTGCTTCTAAAGTTAGAAGGTTAATATCTTCCATTTCAAGTAAATCTAGAGATAAAAAAAAGAAATTTAAATATAAAATACCTAAGTCCAAACAATCATTTAAAGTTTTATGATGAATATTTATTGAACTATACATATGTTGTTTCGAGTCAAATATATATAACAGCTTAAGTGTTTCAGAATCATATACATATATAGGAGTACCTCTTTCTTTACGTAGTTTATTTCGTATCTCTTGTGAGGAATCTGTTACATTTAACGCGTAGCGACAGTTTATAAATAAAAAAGATTTTTTTGTAACGTATATATACCTTTGTATAATTTTCCATTTTTAACATAGTTACGAATAGTTGCCTCACTACAATTTAGAGCTTCTGCCGCTTTATAGTTAGAATTATAAATTATAGTTTCCTTAGTTTCTCTGTTAAAAACTACTATTTTATCACCTAGTGCTTCACTCATTTTTAACTTTGTTTCTTCTGTATGTTTTTTACCTAAAAACAAGCTATCTTTACCTAAACGCTGTTCTCTAAAAAGCTGCCTAGTTTCTTCAGAGTATGTCCTACCTTTTTGAGATAGACTCATTTTTTGTTTGACTTCTTCTGATAAAGATCTTCCTGTAAGAGCTTTACTTATTTTTAGCTTTGTATGTTCAGAAGTTACTCGACCTAAAGATGAGCCTGCTGTTTGTAATATATTATACTCAGGATATAAAAAATCTAAATAGTATTGTTCCCTTAGAATTGTTTTACTAGAATCACAATATTCAAGAACCTCAAGTTTAAAGTTAGAATAACCATATTTAAGTATAGCGGATAAAATATGGCTATTAGACCTTTCTAGTATCCTTTCAATACTTTTTTGATTAAAGTAAATATGGAATCTTTCAGATAAATTAACCGCAGACCCTACATAGGTTTCTCCGGTTAATGTATTTACTCAACGGTAAATACCTGATTTCCCCCTATTTTCTTTAATAGCTAACTCTTTATCACGCTCTGAACAATATGTTCTTTGGGGACTAGCAACTAAATCTACATTAAGGTTTGGCTTTAAAGTATCTATATAATGTTGTTCTAAGGCTACTACTTGATCTAAACTAGATTCAACGTCCATGATATATATAGTTAATTTTATATTACTAAAACCATATTTGTTTAAGTATCTAAGAACTCTACGTGCTTTAGTATTAAGTATCGAAGGCATAAAATATGAACTTATACGATTGTACAAATTAATAGAATGACCAACATACATCGTTTTTTCATCTAAAGTTTGTCATACATAAACCCCTTTTTGTTTTTTAGTTAATTTAAGTATTATATCTCTGTTATTATATGGATCTTCTACTAGTATTTTAACATACTTATATTTAGGTTTAAATTCTTTATTACCTTTATTATGATTATTATTATCCACTTTTATATCATAATCTTTGTCTATCCTACTCGTGCTATAATTACGATAAAGGAAGATAGAAGTAAACGAAAAAAACCTTCTTTTTTTTCGCTTGATTTTTCATTCAACATATTTGCATTATTTTTGACCATAAAGAATATCATAACTATAGCATGAGCTGTAATTATACTATTATATAACTGATTATCTGCTATGTATTGTACACTAGGTCTAGATAGCTCTAATCTGATTAAAATAGAAAAAGTAGTACCTATTAGTCCTAAGAACAACGTAAAGATTAAGTACAATGTACCAATATCTTTTGCATTGGAAGATAAAAATCATCTTTCCAGTCATAAGGATATAGATGCGTTTTGGGTGTTTATCCTATCTTGTATGCCATTCATTTCAGAGTTAAAGCTCACTCTCAAAATGAACTAGCTATACAATTTGGACACGTTATATATACTTGTTTTATAACTATCTTATCTCTAATTAATATTGGCTTACTTTGTAAACGAAAGTAATCGAGTTTTTATGGAAGCTAAAGGATTGGAACCTTTATACTAAACATTACAAGGAGGAGAAAAAAATAGCTTTTTTCTTCTCCATTTCAGCTTTACCTCCATCACTTTATTAATTACGGAATCTATAATTTTACAAGTAAAACGGCTCCGTAACAGCTTCGTAGAATAAAAAAAGCTTGAGAAAATCGCTGAAGGTAAAGGGAATAAGTGGTTCGAACACTGAACCTACCGTAAAGCGGTTGCTTTACGATTTATGCTAATTGGATTTTTTTTTTTTATTTATATCACTTTCTTTTTTATCTAAGCAAGTGAATAAAAAAAAGAAAAATATTTTTCTTTTTTTTCTCCCCTCCGGAGTAGATTTCCTTTGCTTACTAAGTAAGCAAAGGAAAACTACTCCGGAGGGGAGAAAAAAAAGTAAAATATTTTACTTTTTTTTCTTCACTTCGTTAGAAATAAATTATAAATAAATTAGAAACAATATAAAAATAATAATTTACTAGA
This sequence comes from Venturia pyrina ICMP 11032, assembly GCA_000738655.1. Classification (NCBI taxonomy): domain Eukaryota; kingdom Fungi; phylum Ascomycota; class Dothideomycetes; order Venturiales; family Venturiaceae; genus Venturia; species Venturia pyrina. The sequence goes on along the minus strand of JEMP01000104.1, from coordinate 13,176 downwards.
AAATATATGTAAAATCTTAATGAACTTATACTTTAACGCCAAATGCTCCATTACTAATATAGCTATTCATTTAGTTATTGTGTAAATGAAATTATATATTATATAATGAGTATATAAGTTAGCATTTATAACATAACTAAAATAAGGGAAAATAGCCCGGTTTTTTCAAACAAAAGTCTTTATTCCTACTCCTTATCAGCTTCGTCATCAGCTTGATAGCCAGAATTAGACTCATCCGCTTTATGGACAGAATTAGACTTAGGAGCTTAATAGGCAGAATTAGATATATTAGATTGATAGGCAGAATGAGACTCATCAGCTTAATGGGCAGAATTAGATATATCTCCTTAATAAGAAGAATCAGACTCCTCTGCTTGATAGGGAGTATTAGATTCCTCCGTAGTTATATAACTAGAATCAGCCTCCTCTCTGGCAGCCTGATTCTGAGCTACTTGTATCTCTTACTAAGCTTCTTATATCCGTTATACTTTAAGTCGATCCGCTATAATTTGATTCTCTCTAGTACTTCCTAGTAGAATAACCCGAAATAGCTCATCCTAACTTGAATATTCGTCACTAAAGAGGGGACTTGGCGATCTTAGTATATAATAAGGGGAGTCTTCTATAGAATTAGCATTAGATGGATTAGTAATAGTATTAGATAGACCTGCGGTAGTATTAGATAGAGCTGCGGTAGTATTAGATAGACCAGCAATAGTATTAGATAGACTAGCTATAGTATTACCAGTTGAAGCTCTTGTATCCATCATACTACGCTGTCTTGTAGTTTCATAATCACGATCTTCTTATTAGCTATCTAAATTATAAATTAGGGAATTATAATTTTCAACATTATCATAATAAATAGGGGTTTTTCCTTTATTAACAGGTTCTTTTTTGGATGATTCCTCATCCGATTTATTAACAGGTTTTTTTTCGGATGATTCCTTATCCGATTTATCATCAGAATCACCACCGGGGTGGCTATCCCATATATTTTTATTATTATTGTTATTATTATTATTATTTCCATTATTTCCATTATTTCCATTATTATTGTTATTATTATTATTATTTCCATTATTTCCATTATTTCCATTATTTCTATTATTTCCATTATTCCTATTAGGGTTATCACTTCTATTATCTCTAGTATAACTATTACCAATATTATCATCAGGTCCAGTAGATATAAATATTGAATATGATAAATTCTCAGAAAAGCCTAGTATAATACATAATCATAAGATAAAGATAAAATGGAACAATAGTAAAAAAAGGACTACTCTTACTCTATTTATACTAGGTTTTTCGTATTCTAATTGAAATAAAGTTCAATAGAGATTTAAGATTCAACGATATTTTATATAGACCGTGTATATGCAATATATTTGCCCTAACAAGTAAAGTAAAGAAATTATTATTCAAACGAATTGAATATGATTAGATAGTACATTTATACATATTGTGTACATATCTAAGCCGAAAGAAACGAGGGTTTCCCCTATCAAGTTAAGTAGTAAAAATATTATTCTAACCACTTCCATATAATTATCTATCATTTTTATAGATAGTGTACACATATATAAGGCCAAAGGAAAGAGGATAATACAATAAATGAATATATATATGTACACCAGTGATACATCATAAAGAGTAGAGAATAGAAACGTAAAAAACCGTGTAGATTTAGTTGTGTGTAGAAAGATATTTGAGTTAGCTTTTAAGAATTGGTTGTTATATTTAGCTCTCACTTTAGAGGTTATTATTTCAATTTATTCATTAGTTCAGAGTGCTAGCCTTCCAATGCCCGAGCACCTTTCTACTGTGTGCCTAGCTTTAGCTGATACGGGTATCTAATAATTCCTCGGCTATTATTAAAAACACTTTAAACGTGTTAAAGTACTCTTAAAGTAATAAAGTGAAAACTATATGTTGCTATATTTGTAAAACGATCTTATCTAATGAATATTCGCTTAATTTCATTAAATATTTCCCTTCACCTATTTTGTTGGTGAAGGGAAAAGGAATAAGTGATTCGAACACTTAATCTACCGTAAAACGGTTGCTTTACCATTTAAGCTAATTCCCTTTCTTACTTTATATCATTTTCTTTTTTATCTAACAAAGTGAAGAAAAAAAAGAAAAATATTTTTCTTTTTTTTCTCCCCTCCGGAGTAGATTTCCTTTGCTTACTAAGTAAGCAAAGGAAAACGAAGCTATTAGAATATCCTTTTTGTATGTATTTCCAATTAGGTTGTTTCCCCCCTGTTATATATTTATTATATTCTAAGAATACTTACTAAGAAAAAGGATTTTCATAGTAACATGCTAACTATAACTTTATATTGCATAATAGGGTCATTTTCTATTCGAAAATTCTTTAATAATTATCTACGTATTCATATTAACTATATTATTATTTTAGATAATTTACCAGGTCCAAATGGAAAGAATAGAAAAATAAGTGGTTCGAACACTTAATCTACCGTTTTACTCATGTTACGCAAAAGTGTATAACGGTTGCTCTACCAGTTGAGCTAGTTTCCCTTTTTTTTTTATTTTTTTTTTTAACCTTAAAAAGATACAAATTAAGGAAAAAAATATATTTACTGTTACATATAAAAGTCAAATCTGCAATAAAAAGAGGAATAATCACTGATATTTGAGTATATATATGTACGGTCAATATGTGCAATAAAAGAAGCCGTAGATGATAAGAAATCATGGTCACTTCCTAGATTAAAGTATATTACTGGTACTAGAATCCCCAGTAGTAGATAGAAATATACAAAAAAAGACATACCACATCTACAAAATGTCAATATAGATTCCTGATTCAAATCCTAAATGATGGTTTTCTGTGGAGTGATAGGCTAAAACACAAACCCACAGCTAAATATATGGTACGTTTCATCACGTGCCCGTACCAAAGTAAAAACACGACCCCTAAATTACATCTGAGATAAAAAATCCAGACACAGAGTACTCTACTCCTTGTAATCCGGTAAAGATCGTTGCTAATATAATTGTATATACTAGTCCATACAAACTACCTGCTCTATTTCCTTGAATTAAAGAGTGGTGAGCGTACGTTACCGTTACACCAGATTATAATAATATAACAGTATTTAATAAAGGGAATTCACATGGGTTTATCGATTGGATTCTTATAGGAGGTCATTGTGCTCCTAATTCTATAGGAGATCATTGTGCTCCTAATTCTATATAAGGAGATAACTCACTGTGAAAAAAGCCTCAAAAAAATACGAAGGGAAAATAAGGGTTACGATACTAAAAAGTAACACCCATATTTATTCCTTTTACGAATCCATACAAACTCCCTGCTCTAATTCCTTGAATTAAATACTGATTTTTCCATTTTATTTTTCCCCCTCTTTTATATTTATGATATTCTATGTAAAGTAAAAAAAAATCCCATTTTAATAGTAACATGCTAACTATCTCTTTATATTACATAATTGTATACATCACTATAAAATATTCCTTATTACTTCTACTATTCCTACTACATTTTCAACTACTTCACTAGCAGTTTCCGCAATAGGTTGAGATGGTTCAGGTGTGGGGTTTAAAATTTCATGGGAATCTACAGGGACCGTTTCTAGTTCTGATTCCGGTATGCTGTTTATTTATACATTAACGGGAGATAAACTAGCCTCTTAGATGGGGGCTTGATTAGCTTCTTCGATAGAAGCCTTACTACCTCTTCGATCTAATGGATTATCAGAATCTGACGCGAATTCTGAGTTATCCTTAATGTGTTCCTGGTAATCGGAATTCCTATCCCGATTATCTGAAACTCCCATGGAAGGATCTGTGTTAGGTGGTGTTATTATTAGGACATAGTATAGACCTAGAATAAATCCAAATTTAACCCCATTAAATCAAGATATAATGAAATTATATGGACATATGGCAAAAGCGTAGGAAAAACCGATAAGTCAGAGTGACGGAGTCACTAAATGAAAGGAATGGGCTTGAAAATTGCTTGTTATTGAATTGGTCATTTTGTGGTTCTAAATTTTCATATTATGTAGTTATTTGGCTAAAGGAATAAATATGGTATTGATACCATATAGGAAGAAAAGGAATCGAACCTTCTATAGTCGAAAGTATTCAGTTTACAGCTCAACCCTAATTTCGTTTTCTAGTTTAGAAATATATATAAATGGATCTATTTATTGATATTCCAATTATATCTAATCAACAGAAATTGATTAGAGTTTAAAGAATAAGAGAATGTAACTCTTCTATTTACGTTTTACTTATAGAAAAGTAAAACGAATGCTTTACCATTAAGCTAATTCCCCCTTTATTTTTTTTAGAAAAGATGTTTCTATTACTCATTAGATTTCTCTGATGATTCTACTATTTTTTTTGTTGACCTTTAGACTTTCCTTTATACACACTCATTACTATTATATAAAATAAGCGTGTAAAAGGGAACAGAAAAGCACAAATTAAGCCAA
>JEMP01000103.1:1683-96030 GCA_000738655.1 Venturia pyrina ICMP 11032 | reverse complement strand
GGCTTGGATCCTTCACTCTCAGCGGGCTTGGATCCTTCACTCTCAGCGGGCTTGGGTCCTTCATCCTCAGCTGGAGACACGCGTCTGGGGCTCTCTGCCCGACAATGGATAGAACTGACCAAACGCCGCTTCGTCAGTCTTCCGCCTGAGGGTCTTCAAGCTTGAGCAAGGTCCAGGACATGAGGCACAGAGGCAGCAATGGCAAAAGACCATCATCTACTTACCGCAGCTATGATCACACTGCACTCCGTATCCAGCACAGGAGTTCGGCTTCATCCGCTAGGAGTTGAGGGAGTTGTAACCGGGAATCGACTTCTCCTACGCGGTTTTCTTTAATCTATCCCTCTGAAACACCGCATTCCATGTCGCCGAGACGCCATCCTGCACTCTCATTGTTCGAGACGTGTCGCACGCTGTTCCTAATCCAGATGTAATACATTCAAAACCGCCTTTTCATTCCTCCACTGCTGACCTGTCCCAGATTGAGCCTGTCGCCGGCCTTTCAAGGGCTCTCTTCATCTAGATCATCCATGAAAAGTATTCCCCTTTGGAATATTTGCTGCATTTCCTGTCCATGCATTGTCCAAACACCTGCTGTGTACTCCAGTCCCCTCCCTCGAGCTCTGGGCACTTCTTGTTCCAAGCCTGACCTTGCGACTCAATCCTCTGCCTCTTCCTACACTTCAACCTCTCATTGACTTTTGCTTCTGCAGCTGGTCTGCCCATTCGCTGACGACTCTTGTACCGGTACCTGATAGCAGCTGATCTATAACGACATCACGATACCACGACGGCACGAAAATCTTACTCACACACCACCCATCGGGACGTTGAATGGTTGGGATTCGATTCTGTGGTGGATGTGTGAACAGCGCTGAGAACAGCCGGAGAGCTGGTTGCTAACATGGCGACATCGAATCCGTATCGACGTTCGATAACCAACACCACACCACTTGACTTTGAAGTCGCCAACAGCGATGCTGCTCGACAAATCCAGGCCCGAGAATTACGATTTCCTGATACGAATTCACCAGCTGAGGGAGATTTGGATCAGATTGTCAAGGTTGCATCAGGAGACAAGGCGCTGGTACGAGAAGACATCTAGAACTGGTTTGCACAGGAATCTGATTTGGTCCAGGTTACAGCAACAACGACATCGACTGTGCTGTCCATTATGACGATGATGGTTCACGAGACCCCAATGTCTGGAATGGTATGTTTCTTCATGACACCCATTCCTCATATTCGATTGTCATTCTAGACAGCATTTCGCCAAGTCACATGCAATAAAGACGCTATTCACTTAGGATCATTATCGCTAACACCCATCAGGCTGGTCGTGTTGGAACAAATCTTGCTATTGAACCCACTGCAACTGGACAACAAGTAGTGAAGCAAAGACCAACCGGAATATTAACCGCTCCATCCTTGACAGCTTCGAACATGGCACCAAATCCGAATTCGAAAACAGCCAAGGACGGGATTTCAACCGGCACATCGCACCTTTTTATCGCAGCTGGCTCCATCGGTAATGATATCGATCTCTTCGCATGAAATACCACTGACTTATGCTAGGTGCCACAATTTTGGTAGTGTTCGTCGTATTCCTTGTCTACCGAATACGAAGTGGCACGCCTCTGCGACACGTCTTCAAAGGATTGGGGTCACGCCAATCAAGTCACTCACTGAAACCTATCAATGGTCTGGAAAAAGAAGCCTTCGTCTCCGCGCCACTTGGAAACAACTGGGATGCATACAACTGGGAGAAGAATAAGGCGTGGGATGCAGATACATCATTCGCAGCGTCATCTTCGACTCTCAACCAAAATCAATTCTATCGACCGGAGCCGGCCTTTATGAGATCAGGAACAAGCCTGTCAGGTCGATCACAACTTGGCGTCTCGCCCAGTCGGGCGCCCTTTCCACCACCGAATCTTAGATCAGCAAGTTCGCCGCATATGAGATCGAACAGCGTACCACCGAACATGCCATTACCGCCCGATCCACCAGCAAGGGCTCGTCTAGTATCAGCAGTGCCGTCTTCAAGCTTCCTGCCTATCGAGCGCCCCCGATCACAATCCGTGACGGAAATCATAACCTCAAATGGAGCCTTCCCAGCCTATCTCGTCAATGTTGCCCCTCCTGAGGACGAGGACTTGCCACCCCAAGTCTCTCGTTTCTCATGGACGAACTCTCAAGCTCCACGCACGCCTGTGGATATGCGCTTCAGCGTCGCTAGCTCTGTTCACAGTGTTGCCAGATACAGGACAGTGGAGAGCTGGGTTGGGCAGCAGACCGGAAAATTAGAGGAGAATAAGATGCAAGATAATCTTAGGCAGCAAATAGAGATGGCCATCAAAGAAGTCAAGGATGCGACAAGTAGTGCGAGAGCCAAAAAAGCTGCTCCAATTCCACCACAGCCTTCGATGCCAACGACGGTGAACCCACTGCCAGTCTTTGAGAAAGAACAACAACCAAGTACGCCATTACCAGCCGTACCTGACGTCCCATCGAAGTTTCGCGCAATTCCGGAGGATAGTGAGATGCCAGATGACGACGATGCGCCACCAGAAGTCCCCCGGAAGAGCTTTGATGTTTCCGGGAAGGGTGCCTCAGGAGCGGAAAGGGGACGAGCAAGACAACAGAAGTTGAGACATGTCACGGCGGGGAGTGATGCACCGATCTTCCAGGTCCATCCGGGGACTAAGGTCAGGTTACCGAGCGAAAGTTATATCCCTAGTGTGATACTCGACGACGACGTACGAGGCAAGCTCGACGGGTTCAAATCGAGAGGCGAGAGCCTGGAACGATAACTTGGCTTCGTGGATGAAGGAATGGTTTATGATGTAAAATTGGGTACGATACTACTTTGCTCTTTTGGAATGATTAGCGATGCATTGCATAGAATAGGGGAAGGCACGGGATGGGACGGCGCTACTTGGGATTGAACTGAATTGGCCTGGAGTCACCTTTGTACGGATCCAGGCGTTTGGCGAGGGATCTGGTTGGATCGGAGTGCGATCTGGTGGGATCGAGGTAGGATTGGATTGGATTGGGGGCGTTATGGGGCTCTTCGAACTCCTCGATGGATCGAATGTGGGCAGGGGACCTTTGCAGCGTTTATATACCCTCTCCATTGTCAAGCATCATCATGTATGTATCTCTGGACCCAAATATTACCTTTAGACATATTATTTGCTTGCTTTCTTTTTTGTTTGGATTTACTGCTTCTTATTGATGTTCAGGGGACAGTCTGCTCATATCTTTATTTTCCTGACGTATAGGTACGACACACTCTCAAGGGTATAGCTAAAATCGTCTTCGTCGTCGTCTCCGTCTTCCTCTTCCTCTTCATAGTAGTCATTGGCAACGCTCATTTCCCAGGCTTCAAAAATTCGTGCATATATATTTTCATCTTTTCGGTCAATATTCGCGAATGTAAGATGGCATTAAGAAAAGGCCACGGCCAGCAAGGAGTAATTCAAGATTCTGGCCTATCAAAAGTATTCTGGTATTCATTCAGCTGGTTTGGTACGTCGGTTTTCGGGAACATATAGATATATATAAATTCGGTCACGATGGCTTTGAGTTGCTGTATTGCGTATTGAGAGATTGTGTATTGAGTGGTTTTTTTTTCGGGGTCAATGTTTAGGTGCGAGATCACAGATTTAGTGGGGGTTGTTGAGTAATGGGATTGGGGAATTGGGAAAGTCCTTGGTTGGGATTTTGGAGAGAAGTGGGATTGGTAGAGGGAGACTGAGATAGAGTTTATCTAGTAGGTTAGGGGGATACGAATGGATTCGATATTGGATTTCGAGGGGTTGGAATTTGTTGTTTCCGCTGAGAGTGTTGTTTGTGGTTGGTGTGGGAAGGATGCTATTCAGGTGTATCTGAGTATTTGGGAACTCTGTGCTTGAGACGATCATGTAGTTTGTGATTTGGTCTTGAGGAGGCATTGTATCCTGTTTCTGTATTGATATGATTGATGGGATGGTAGGAGTGGATCGTGTCCAGGCTTTCGTTAAGAATTGTCATGACAGTATCCTGTTTCTTTATTGATATGATTGATGGGATGGTAGGAGTGGATCGTGTCCAAGCTTTCGTCAAGAACTGTCATGGCAGAGTTCCACTGTCGATGGCCTTTCGGCGACTTCCAAGGGGTTTCTCCTGTTTGAGGAGTGCGGGGGAGGGGCTCGGGGCCAGGGGGAAGATGAGGCCGATGTTGAAACCGGGTCCGAGGAGAGTCGCACTCAACTGCCGAACCGGATTTGAGTAGAAGTAGAATACAGGTACGGAGTAGGAGGTAGGAGGTAACAGGAGTACGGAGTACAGCAGCCAGAAACCGGACGTCAAAGAGTCCAGCTAGCGACCAGTTGAAGCACCACATGGGCACATCCTGCCCCTACCAGTATGGATACCATACCCCCTATCAGTATGGGATACCATACCCCCTACCAGTATGGACACCATACCCCCTACCAGTATACCGTACTACCCCCTACCAGTATACCATACTACCCCCTACCAGTATGGATACCATACCCCCTACCAGTATACCATACTACCCCCTACCAGTACTGTTATACCATACTACCCCCTACCAGTACTGCTATACCATACTACCCCCTACCAGTACTGCTATACCATACTACCCCCTACCAGTACTGCTATACCATACTACCCCCTACCAGTACTGCTATACCATACTACCCCCTACCAGTATACTGTGTACGGAGTAGTATACCATACCGTGCATACCTGGTGCCAGTCCCAGTCGTGCCAGTCGTGCCAGTATTGTAGAAGCGTCGAAACGCGGCATCGGCCTCTCCCTGATGCCGACAGCCTCTCACCTGCAAGCCACGCCCGTCGGCCGTCTGGGCGCCACAGTGACGAAGGCACAGCATCTCCCGCCGTACATTCCCTGTGAGCCAGCGCCAGCATATTCGTACACAGTAGGAGAGCTTTCTGCCCTTCTTGGCCTGTATGACAACAGCTTACCCTACCGAATTTACCCTAAATCCTATCCCCCTTCTCACAACATACCTGTAACCATCACCGGACAGTCCCAGCTTCACCCACTGCAACCAATCACCCAAGTTCCGTCTCTAGGGACCTGGAGGCCTCGCCCGTCAGCGGGCGAATCTCTCACACCTCCAAATACACGAACATAACACTGTTGGGAGCTCATTCTGTATCGTGCGAGATTCTTTGGACAGGCTCCACGACATGGCGCATGACTACCCTCACACGCCGGGGGAGGAATTCCCCTATGGCGATGATCCATTGAGCGCGCAGGCGTATTTCGCCGAGTCGGCTACTTCGACGACGATGCCGGACTTTCCACTGTCGGTACCGAAGAGACTGTATGCAATTGGAGATATACATCTGTCCTACAAGACGAATCGGGAAGCGTGGGATTGCTTGAGGCCGCATCCTAATGATGGGTTGATACTGTGTGGGGACATGGGCGAGAGTACGGATCATTTGGGCCTTGCGTTTGCAAAGGCCACGAGCATGTTTGCGCAGGTATTTTGGTAAGTTGGGAGATGATTACGGGTAGAGTTGGTGGACTAATTGTTGAATGTAGGGTGCCTGGAAATCATGAATTATACACCCTGCCGAGTCAAAAAGAGCATGGAGCGAGGGGCTTGGCAAAATACATGGAGTGTGTCACAGTAGCAAGATCTTGGGGGGTTCTCACGCCAGAAGGTACACGCAAAAATACAGGGCAAATTGAAGCAAATGCTAACAGGAACAACAGACCCTTTCGCAGTATGGGACGGTGACGGAGGACCATGCCTTATAGCTCCTATATTCACCCTCTATGATTACTCCTTTCGCCCTGACGACGTTCCGCTCGAAAAGGCTGTAGACTGGGCCCGCGAAAAGGACACTGTAGCCACAGACGAAGTTCTCCTCCATCCTGACCCCTACAAATCCCGCCAAGACTGGTGTGCAGCTCTAGTAGACACCTTCAACGCCAAACTCGAAACAGCACTAAAGCAAAATCCCGACACACCACTTATCATAATAAATCACTGGCCGTTGCGCGAGGACTTGGTCAATCTACTGATGGTGCCTCGATTCAGTATCTGGTGCGGAACAAAGAAGACAACAGACTGGCATAAAAAATTCAAAGCCAAAGTCGTTGTTAGCGGGCATTTACATGTCAGGAGAACAGACTGGAAAGACGGCACAAGATTCGAAGAATGCTCGTTGGGATATCCACGGCAATGGAAGGAATGTTTAGAGCGAGGATTGGACATCAACGATATGCTTCGCGAGATATTGCCGGGACCTGAGCCACCGCCAGAAGGCGAGGCGCCGACCTATTTTAGAAGGTATGGTTGACCTGTGCACTCGCTCGTAGAAAGAGAGGGATTCATGCTGATTTAGCCTTCAGGTTGGCGGCGGGAGGACGTTATTTGGGCACTTGAAAAATACCCCTTAGCATGCATGACGATCATGAGGTTTATGAGAGTGCAATTGAGCGAGATGACTGATAGCGTTGAGCAGGTTTATTGCATGGGTTTTTCGTTGCTGGCTCCTGATTCTGATCGTTCTGACGGTCGGAGTTCCAAAAATTCCTCTCACTTCTTACTCACCCTCTTTCATATCGTCCTCGGTCTCGTTATTTCCCGATTGCAGGGTCAGAATTCACTCTTCTGCTTTCCTCTTGCTTCATCTCTTGCTTCGCCCGTCAATTTTAGATCACAATTTCACGAACTCGGCAATTATCATCAATGATGCCCACGACATCTCTCTCTCATCTGCCAAAATCCGGAATACCCAAGTCCGCACTTTGGGTCGTCGGAGAAAACATTCTGACGTCCCGAATTTTTCTTCGGTTCCTTCACAACGCGAAACGCGACCGTTATACAAGGCTCCAAGTTTCCAGGCATCGAACCACCACAAGACTGCAATTGTCAGCTTCGTCTGGGTCCAGGTCTGTCATCAGAACTTTCCAAGTCCCAGTGATGATTCACACGCGCGAATCGAACATTGCAACTAGACCTTCTCCTCGATCTCTGCAGGGAAAGACACGCGACCGGTATATGGTACGAGACAAGTCCAGAATCTCCATTCATTGGGTGTGTTCTAGGGATCTTCGGGACCCCTTCCCCGGATTTTTTTGGATCTATTTATGTCGGGTCGGTGGATTCTGAGGGTAACGTCCCGACCTGATTTTTCGATCTTGTCGTGCGTGTTTGTTCGTGTCTTACATAGATGCAAGAAAGAAGTCTTCGTTGGAGGTGAGGAGGAATTTAATGTATTGGAGTGAGAATTGATAAATCGTTCTTTTTGTATTGGATCCCAGCCACTCTTGAGGTTACGATGTCCAATTTCGAGCTTTGATGGGTCTTTACACTGGATTGGATGAGGCGCGGCAAATCGGTGTCGTTGAGTTCAACGTCCCGATCTTCTCTGGACCCCATCGGAGCGTTGAGGCACCGAATCTCGACTTGGGAATGGTATACAGGCTGGGACGGTAAAATGCATTTTCTTTCTAGTGGACCATATCGGTGTCAACCACAATTTAGGAAAACGGCTTGTTACGTAATTGAAGCTGCTTGATTGGATATATTCTATAGATCTGCTGGATTTGTGAAATTTTGGGGGGAGTGGGATTTGTCGTAATTGGGTTTTTGTGATTTGTGGTTGTGAGGAGTCTCCTTTACTCGGGTTTCTCTTTGCTGCGGTGCATTGGATTGGATTGGTGGATGGGTGCTTGAATTCGTAATTTGAGACTGTTTGGGTGAAGGGTGAGCTTTACTTTTATAGATGAGGAGGTGGTCTGTACGAATATGATTCTTTTGGTATCCGGGTCTAGCAAGGAGAGGAATGTTGGGTTTAATTGGTGTATTCTTCGTGTTCTGACTACTCAGAGTATCAGTGCTTCTTGGATGGGAGGTTATGATTTTGCTCTTGGAATTGTAAGAATCTTAGTACTTCGGGACTGAGGATATTTGTTGTTTGCTCATTTATCCATTCATTCATATATTCATCAGGTCTCAAAGTTACAGACTACCTTCAACATTAGCCGGAACACAATCTTCACTACCTCTCCTCCTGTCAACGAACAACTTAACCCAATACTCCTCAATCTCCCCGCATCCTCCCTCTTCCGTCGAATTTACACTGCCTACACATCCCCACCTCCTCCGCAGCTCTAAGCCACAGACATCCACGCAGCCAGTATTCCTAACCCATTCCCAAAATCAACACCAACCAGTTCAGCTACTTTCAAACAAATTCGGCGCTCAGGCCTCGCAGTCCAAGAAACTGAGATGAAGAAATTGTCGTCCCACCTTTTTGTTCAAAGCGCTGTAGTTAAACGTGAGTTCCTTGCTCGTGACAATATTTCAGAGACGAAGGCTCAGCAAGCCCGCAGCAACGATAGATATAAATTTTGACAATACTATCCAGGATGGGTTTCTGCTAGGTGAAGAACGCGGCGGGTGGCAATGAGTGAGTGGTCAAGATCTTCAAGCGGCACTGAAGCGCCACTACCATACTTAACCAACGCAGTCATGCGGAACCCTCTTCGACAAGATCGTTATGGCTGGCTTGTTGATGAATGGTATGCAGCCACTAGAGGATTTCCAATCTCAGCTACGGCAATGCACGCTCAAATGGTCATGACGGTTTATCAAACGACGAGGCTGAAAACGAGTCCGTGCGTTGTACAGACAGGCGGAAAGTGAATCAGCCGTCGCCTTTGCAGCAGCACAGCAGGGACGGGTAAAGCAATTACAGTCCGTAGATCGTATTCAGTGGGCAAACCCGCACGAAATTCCGATCACGAAGCGCTAGAGTAATTTAACCGTCCCTGGTGCAAAAGCGATGGCGGAATTGAAGTTCAGCTCAGCCACAATTTGGAAAAGAGTGGAGTGAGAAGAACGATTCTTGTGATATGGCAGCAAGTTGTTAAGAAAAGTATAAGTAACCACCTATCCTTATACTCAGGGGGGTGTCGTCGATCCGTTCAAGAACACGAAAATATCTGAAAAGATCTCGTTGTGGGATTATTGGATGTTGAGCGCCTCATTATACGTGGAATATTCAGAGGTTGATGGTCCAGTTTTCGAGTGATCTTATAGAACTTGTCGGTTTCTCTAACGATGAATTCGAGCGAGGCTCGCGGGCAACAGTTGAAGTAGGAAAAGTGCATTGAACTCTATTATGCAAAGCGTAGAGGGCCATAGTAAGTGGACACCTACTCGTGCTCCCGATTCGTCCCTATCCTTCGATCAGTATCTGATGCTGTGCTACCAATCTGTGGATCTCGCATCATGCAAAATAGCTTGATGCCGTCTCCATTGTCATCACAGACCATATCTTTGACTAGCTTGAAACCAAATTTCTCATATATAGCAACATTAGGCACATCCCTCGAGCTCTCCAGGTAGCACTTCTTGCCTTCCTCATCCGCCTTCCTAAGCACAACCTCCATGAGTGCCCTTCCCACACCCTTTCCCTGTGCCTCAGGTAAGACAGTGACAATGTTACAGAAGTAATAGCCCTCTGGATCATCCCACAGCTCTGCCTGTGCGGATGCCTGTGCCTCTTTCCAGAGCCAGTATCGTTTTACATTCAGGCCGCCCCGTCCAAAGTAGAGGTTCATGACTATCTGGCCGAGCCATAGATACCAGAATGAGAGGTAGAGGGACCATGATTGTGGTTGGGTGGGAGGTGTGGGTGGTAGCCAGAAAGCTGCGCCCAGGATTTTCGAAGGGATCGATTTGGAGCGGCAGACGTAGAAAAGAGCGTGCTTGATTCCCCAACGGCAGCGAAGGGTCAGGGAGCGGTGATTGCGAATTGGTGAGAACTGGAGTCTTGTCAGAGTTAAGTATAGAGACGGGGACCTTGTCTTTCGTGGCTTTGGGAGAAGAATATGAGATTGAGGAGAGCAAGGCGCGTACGTTTTCTCGAACGTTGTATATCCATTTGTTGTACGGATCCTCTGCGAATGCCTGTTGGACTGTAGCTATGGCGCCGTCTATGTCATCCTCTTTCATGAGGGAAACTTCGAGATCTGACATGACTGCTGCTGTTGTATCAATGGGTTCGATCAATCTAATCTATGACAGCTGAATGCGCATGAGAGCAAAGGGGAAAAGCGAACAAAGGAAAGGAGGGCAGATACAATAACCTGGTGGGAGCCTCATGAGGCCATAACCTGATGGGAGCCTCATGAGGCAATAACCTGGTGGGAGCCTCATGAGGCCACGACCTGGCTATCGTCGAGGCTCCTCAGGTTCAGCCTTGTAGGTGGCACGAAGCCCGATCTCGCTAGAGCCAGTATCGTACTCTTCACCCATAGAATACCCATCATCTTAAGCCCGTGACAAGCCATCGTGAACCTACCGTAACCACAACAACTTTCTATAAAACAACCTCTTTTTGGACACCAACCCGACAATATCCTACACCCTACACCCTACACCCTACACCCTCTATCCTATATCCTCTCTGGACCTTGCGCTTCCTCAGCCTTCCACTTCCCTCGTAGCCGAAAGCCCCTGCCCCTACACCCACCTCATCGGTCCGATCAATGTCTTGATCACAACCCGAACCCCCCACCACAGAAGCAGCCGCAGCCATAGCTTCGCGCAGATAGGCGACTCCAACCACCACGACTACCGGCAATGGACGTCGACTCCAACAGCGCTTCGCCGCCAATGAGTGCCGAAGGCTTGAACCCAAAGAACCACACGCGAACATACCAAGCATGGTGCGCAACTTGTCTCCCTCTGCCTTCAAACATGCTCACTCCACTCAGCGGGACAATCACTAACCAATCCATAGTGGACCATGTCGCGAACGTAAAGTGAAATGCGAGATGGGCCCGGTGTCAGTATACATACTCTCAGGATTTTTCCGCCCCTTGCTGACCTATACACAGCGACAATCCCCACGAACCCCCTTGCGCTCGCTGTCGCCGCGAAAAGAAGAATTGCGTCTTCTCCTCAACACGACGGAAGCGAAATCGCGGCAACACTGACGATGGAGAGTTCGAAGACTCCGAGGCCGGGCTCACATCCTCCGTCAACGGCAATGGAAAACGATCTCGGGCCCTTACCGCCGAACGAACTTTCAACTTCGCCTCCCCTAATGGCAGCAGACTTGCGCGCGCTCTCACCCCAGGTGGCGGAATTGGAAATCCCAAGCCTCTTCAACGCCCCATGGTCAAACATGAAGACCCTGAGGCTGAAGGACATTCCTTCCATATGTTAAAGAACTCGGAGGTCTTTGGTGGCACAGATGGAATCGGCACACTGATTGACGCGGCAGCAACAATGGAAGAGCGAGGGAGACACAGCCGGACCACGAGCTTTACCACTTCTCGCCCGAACATGGCATCCATACAGAACGCCAATGACCATGGTCGTGGCCACATGAGACAGCCATCGAAGCGAATTGATCCTGATCTCACCACCGATCCGGCGCTGAATGATGTAGACGCCATGACGATTTTGACAAATACCTGGAACCGACTGCGCTTCGTTCGAGCAGGCTACTTCACGCCACTCGAAGGTATGCAATATGTCGAGTACTTCTATGAGAACTTCGCGTCTCTTACCGCGGTCACCTTGCCAAACTACAGGGACCCCGTTCAGCAGGTTGCTCTCCTCGAGCAAGAACCAATGATGCTCGCCACAATCCTTACAATCACATCTCGATATGTCAAGCTGCGTGGGCATGGAGGATCAGTCTCCCGCCCCAACTTTATTCACGAGAAGATGTGGGCTTATCTCAAAAGCATGGTGGACCGGACTGTTTGGGCACAAGAACAATTTGGTGGTGGATTCTGTGGTGCTGGCGTCGAGGAAGCCCGTAGGATCGATCCCACCTCCCAACAAGGCCTTCGAACTATTGGCACGGTAGAAGCCTTACTTTTGCTTACTGAGTGGAACCCTCGCGCCCTGCACTTTCCTCCTGGAGATGATGACGACTCTATGTTAGTTCCGGAGAACCCGCAGGACTCAATGGACGGCTCATCTCAGACACTTCTACTCAATGGAACCGGAGGCCAGCGCCGTGATAGTTGGCTAGAACCCATCTGGCGGAGCGATCGCATGTCCTGGATGTTGACAAACATGGCCCTTAGTTTGGCTTTTGAGATTGGCATTTTCGAAACTCAGAGCCAGGAGGATTTTTTGAAAGAGAACTCAGCAATGCCTCCGGCTACGGTCCAAGCTTACTTTGCTCGGAAAGCCTACTTGAAAGAGTTGCTCTGGGTTCACTACGTGCAGACAAGTGGACGTTTGGAGTTCATTGGCAAGCTACCTGATGGTTTTCTGAACTCTTTCCATCGAGCCACTGCCGACCAACGTGTACAGAGCGAGGTCGACAGCCGTCTTAGTCGCAGAGAACAAGATCCAAACATATCATTCTCTCCCATGGGTCACTTCAAGGAGTATTTGCGACAAGATCCACAAACTGTCACCTTGTTCTTCTGGCAAGAGATTGCAGCCATTATGAAATCGGGAAATCAGACCATGTTTCTTAACCGCTCACAGACAAGGGACGTGATCAACACCGGAACATATCGAAAACTTCTCCCTATCTACCAACCTTTGCTTCTGGACTGGCGCAATGAGTTTGACAAGTCTCAAATGAGTATGTTCGCATCGAAGTTGTCAGTATCGCTCAATAACTAATTGCCTCTAGTTGCTGAACCCATGCGCCTCGTCCTTCTTGTTGAATACGAGTACAGTCGCATCTATTTGCACTCACTTGCCCTTCATGCTATCATTCAACGATGTGTTAGCAATACTCCTGTAAACCGAAATGTTCAACCTGTCCCTCCTGACAATAATGGACGCGCTACCAGCGAGGCCTCTTCAAGCAAATCCAACGCCGGCGCCATCGCTCCTGGAATCGTGCGCAAATGGATGGGTGCTGACGGCCCATTCATTGCTGAGGTCATCGATGGTTGCCGTAATATTCTGGAGATCGTTAAGACGCTCGCGGCCAAAGGGCATCTCAAGCACTGTCCTGTGCGCACGTACTTCCGTATCATCGCCGGAGCTTGTTTTCTGCTAAAGGTATCGTAGCTCTTTTCTTATTGTCCCCCTCCTTCTGACTCAACCCCCGACAGTGTCCTGACGATATTGTGCAGACTCTAGCCCTTGGCGATTATGCAGGAGAGGTCCAGAAGTCGATCAACTTGCTTCGCGAAGCGGCAGATGCCATGCGCAATTCTGTCGTTGACGATGTACACATTGGTCTTCGGTTCGCTGAAGCTTGCGATACTGTCACTCGCCGAGTCGAGTCCAACTTTGTAAGAGTTGCTGCAGGTCAAGGTGCGACGACAGCTGGCGCTAGCCGTACTCATAGCCGGAGCCCTGCTGTAGGTGGATCTCCTAGGACAGGAACACCCAATGGCTTGCAGATGCCCCCCACTACAGCTCATCCAGCCAATACCGCGCACTGGGGCAACGACTACTCTGGTCTCACATCCATGCAACAAGATGGGGCCTTTTCGATGGGCTACAGTGGAAACGGACATAACGCCTTCAGTCTCAACGGCGCAGACACTTATGACCCGAACACCATGACCATTATGCCACCCCCGGAGTTCCCATACCCATATGATGGCACTTTCGGAAACCATAACCCAGGTTTCAACGGCATCCAACTCGGCACGGATGATAACGCTGCTTACATGAATGGCCAGGACTGGTTGGCTATTGACCTGACGCCCCTCGCTCAGGTCTCCTCTGGTGCTGAGGTTGTTGCGACGCATCTTGGCCCTGAAGTTAATGGTTTCGACATGTTGGACCAGCTCTTGTTGCAGGGCGAGACGAGTCATACTGATCGATTCTAATTGCGACATCCCTACCCTCCCATATTTTGGACATACATATACGACTAGATGATTGAGATGATGATTTTGTGGCACTTGTGGAGGAAGGGCTTTATTTTATGTTTTTGCAAAAAGGAGGATATTTGACTGGATCTTGCATACGACAGCGGGGGATGGACTGATCTTTGCGACATTCTTGCAGGATTGGGTGTCATGCTCATCCCCAACCTTAATTGTTCCCACGGGATGGCTCACTCTTACCCATCATTCTAGATGAGGTAGAGCGGAGCTTACTGCGTCACTGATGATGCAACACCAACAGGTGTCCCGTGAGAGAAAGGAGGATCTTTGATTTTATCTTTTTGCTTTTCTGTTACAGGCATGGAGTTTGGTGCTTTTGTAAAGTTTTCTGGCTGGTCTTTTGCATTTTTACGATACCCCCGAGGTGTTGGTTGGCAAGTTCTGTTTTCCAACACCTCACACTTTGGCATGATTTCGGATGTGGACGAGAACATGATTGGATGGTTTGGCATGCTGCAATTTCGGCAGATGAGCATGTTATGCGATGGATTGGAGATGGAGGACATTTGTTGCATGCATTGGATCAAATCGGATGATCTATTTGGCTTCATGTTTCTACATAGGAAGGCCTACTGGCCGCCTTTTGGATCATGGCAGATAGAGATGAATGAGTACGAATATTTGGAAATTCATTCTTGGGACAATATATACTCGCGCTACGGTGCCTTGGGTGATGTCTATCTCACCATCCACGACTTCAGCCATTGAGCAGCTCCACCTCTCCACCTGAGCTCGATAGCACTTGATTGTTCGACAGATTTCAGAAACTCGCGAGACGCTCACTTTCATGGAAGGTGATTCTGATGAAGAAAACACAAGAAACATGAATGGACAACCCTTCTATCTGTCCGCAGTGGCGAACTTCAATCTATAGATGTCCATGCAAAAATCGCTGAAATCACATGAAGCACGATGGGGTGATCTAAGCAGGAAATCCACATTTACTCGGTGAATCAGCTCAGGGACTATCTCTGTCTTGATTTGTCTCCAATGGTAATATTCATTGCTCTACGCCATGGAGGTTGTAGTTTTTAATAGAATAAGAAAATATAACCTGGGGCGTCGCATTCATCGTATTCAATCGCCGTCGTATTTTCATACCAACCAAAAGGTGGTGCCTTTATCTTTCTTTGTTCTATTGATTTGCTCTGTAACGGCCGGTATGGCGAAATCGTAGCTTGGGGAGTCGCATTCATCGTATTTCATCACCATCGTATTCACAACCCATCGTATCCACACGCCATCGTATTTTCATACAACCAAAAGGTGGTGTCTTCATCTTTTATTCTCTTATTTTTCTCTTGTAACGGCCGGCATAGCCTGGAATCGAGGAGGTGGTTGGTTGGATCTAAGGTTCGTGTCAGTTATAGGGCGTAGTGCGATGTCGAATTGATGACTACTCGGGTAAAAACTCAAATAATGTGAGCGTGGAAAGCCCTCTTTTGAGTCCTTGTAGTGGGGTTTGGAGAGGGTTCGGTGATTGAGTGGGAATGTGAAAATGGGCATCTGATATTTGGTGGCTGCGGAAGTCTTTATAGATTCCATTGATGGGACTTTGACTGCATCTGCGCTTTTTCTTCTGCCAATTTTGATAGTCGGAATATATTCAAGATGAAGTTGACGGTGCTTCTTGCAGGATTCTTTGGAGCTTGTGGTTTTGCTGCTACTCTTGATCCACGAGCTGTTCGAGCCACGGGTGCTGTTACTGATGATGAGATGGTCGATACGCTTCTCCGTCGAGATGCTTTTCTCTTGCCAAAGACGAGTGCGTTACAATGACGATTCCAATCAGAAACAGAGCTGACCAATCTCCAGGTCACAAAATGCTAGTCGAACGAACACAAACTCTAAACAGAAGAAACCTCGATATTCAATCCCTCGCAGCAGCAGTATCCGGAAACCACCAAACCAGAGCTTTGTCAGAAGCGCCGCAATCCACAGTCCCAGAAGTGCAAGATTTGCCCGGTGTTTCGCGGAAAGAAGCGAAGAGGACAAAGATTCGATATGGACCTTATAGAATCCCTCCTACGTCTGAAGACAATTGGGAATCTAAATACCTCGGTGTTAGGGGTATGACGGACACCCTCAAGATTAGAGCTAAGAAACCTTGCGAGGGGGAGTGTATGATGTTGACGGTGAGTGCGGATTTGGAGTATGCTGATGGATCGCCTGGCAATAATTCGAATGGGGCGTGGTTGCATCAGTGAGTTTCGCAGTTGATCCTGAACTGGCTTTTTTGATGGCTAATAATGACAAGTATTGTCCTCCTCAATGCGGGCCCAGAAGTGCGTGAGCCAACCTGCGATAGGCCGCGCATGGAAAATATATTCATGTCCGGTAATGAGAGGACGCTCGGTGGCTGGGCGCTCGAAAATGCGACGGTAAAGAGCGGGTACACACTTACACCAAATGATAACTTCATTCTCAGTACAGAGCTTATGAATATGGATGATAAGGAGAAGTGGGGGTGGGTTACTCTGACTTACGAGTATATTGATGGACCGACTCAGCCGGGCTATAAGCAAGGCAAAATCGTTTGGCAGACTATTGGTGTACCCATTGGTGCCTGTGGAAGGACTTGGACGAATCCTTTTGGTGAGACGAATTTGACAGTTACTCAGCGTCCGAAGACGCAGGTTTTTACTGAGCATTCTGTGCCTTGGACTGCGACGAGAGATGCTTGGTTGCTTGGTACTGGTGGTCATATGCATGAGTAAGTCTCTCCTCCAACACCTATATATATGGATGCTTCGCTAATTCAACATAGCGGAGGCGTCTCAACGGTATGTAGTCATCTATACCTTACAACGCTGAACAGAACTGACAATTCCCAGGAAATTTTCGTCAGCAAACAGCGAATTTGCAATTCCGTGCCCAAGTATAGCAAAAACGCCAAGGGCATGTCGAAAGCAACGAGTCTGTTGAAACGACAAGCAATGGACAGCAGCAATATGGAGATCGAGCATATCGAATCTCAAGATTTCTGTGACTTTAAAGACGGTATCGCGATGAAGAAGGGCGAAGAGATGTACTTACAGGCTAGCTATGATTTCAAAACACATCCAGGTATGTTCTCTTCAACTCAAATGGAGAGAGCTTTGCTAATGACCATGCAGGTATGAAGGATAAGAATGGTGACTTGGATGAGATTATGGGCATTGTAGGTAGTCTTGTTGCCTTTTGAGGGTAACCTGAGTATTCAAAGTATTGGAACGACTCTGATAGCTTGATTTGAACAAGTGACCGTATAGTTTCGTTGCTTTAAAAAAATCGATATTCGTTATGACAATTCAGCTATAAGGAGTAAGATTTCCTCAGATGAACTGAAAAGTCAACGCAGAGCCAGCATGAGATCGCACCGTGACAGGAATACATATAAAAAGACTTTGAAAGATTTTGGAGTTGAGCAGGACTCTTACAATACCGAATACAAGCCCCTGGGTCTCCCCTACTTACCGACCTCCGTTCTTGCCACTGTTGTTGACGCTTACTTCCCGCTCTTACTCGTAGCTTTCCCTGAATTTCTCGTTTACAAAGAACCCCCGAGGCTATAGGCTGAATTCTAGTCTGTTCCCAGCATAATCTCTAGCAAAAAATCGTTGCGGGTATTCGACTCCCTTTGCTCCTATTGTTGAAAACGAGATGAGCAGCTTTTCAGAATTGAAGACCCGAAGAAACAAATATAAGATGCTAGAAGACGTACCAGAGCCCTCCTCGCCAGGTTTATCAGCTTCCTGTGGGCTCGCCTTGTCCGCTTTCTCAAAATGCTCCCATATCTGTCGTCTTAGCTTCATCAAGGCCTCAGGAGACCCGACTTTGAAGCAAGGATGTCTTCTGGATTTGAGATCATTTTCACCAAAGGCAATGTGCACTTGCTGGCCTCCGGGAGTTATATCGAACCTGACAGCCTCAGCATCGGATCGGAGCAAAGATGTATCTGAAAGGACTGCCTACCAAGCGAGAGAGTGTGTTTGTAGCGCTGGCACGGGCACTCTTTTAAGCCCGAGTGTATCGCCGTAGAAGGCTTCTGCGAGGTCGAGGGTTCCCGCTGGAACGAGAAGGTTGATGTGAGCTATTCCAGTTATCATATTGATTTGACTTGGTGGAAGCGATTGATTTTCGAGGTTAATGTGAAGACCAAGAGTCCATTACCCATGCCAGGATGAGTTCACGGCGCCCTCGGCGCTCTCGGCGGTTCGGCAAAATGAAGACCGGGTGAAGATTTAACACCCCCCCCCCCTTTCTCTAGCCACCACGACTTCACCTCTGTCAACATTTTTCCATCGAGCATCTTCGATTTTCCCTGGTGGTTACTCTTCCACATCTTGTTGCTGACTCAAACACTCAGTCGTGCGACGAGTCCTTGCCCGCCGTTCAACAGCTTCCTTTGAGGAGTTTTCACCACGATCAAGCTCTCTGGGGACTCATGGAGACCAGAATCGAGACCTATCATCTATTCCGCAATTCATAATAATCATCATGATCATCGTTATCTAGGCCCAATTTCCTACCCATATTCGAGATACTCTTGACTAACAATTTTCTGCGCCCATATTTTCAGACACGCCAAAATTTGAGAAACGTTCCCTTTATCCGCCATTTTCCTACAGTGGTGGTCCCTTTCCGAACGTCGTCATGATACCCGCCTCGCCAAACATGTAAGCATACTGTGCCCTCAAATCGATGAGCTCATTACACTCGCTCCCTCCTCTTCCTTGCAAATGCATTAGGAGCATTGTATATCCCCATCGCCCCTTGAGATATCGTTTTCCGCAAGATGTACATACCCAATCTCCAGATTGGTGTTTATGTTGGACCAAATGCTCCGGTACGAAATTTGGCATGAAGATATGAATCTTGCATATTTTGCATTCATAACGAAAAAGGTGGACGGGTGGGGCGGGGATGTCTGCGAAGTTGTGGTAGGTGATAGCTACGGGATCTGGAGGCGCTGGTTGCGGCGACGAGCAAGTTGGAGGTGAGTTCTCTTGTGGAGATGAAGTAGGCGTTGAGGAGAGCGAGCATGTCTCTCCGTCCTGGGAGTGTCCACTTAAGGAAGGCGACGAGATATCTATTGGCGATGCTAAGGGATTAGGTGAATTTGGACAGAGGGACATTGGAGATGGTGATTGAAGCGGATAACTCTTTTTGTTTTGGGAAGTCCCACTCAAAGAAGGCGACGAGATGTCTTCCTGCGATGCCAAAGGGTCAGGAAATAGGACCTTCATGCTCAGCTCTCTTATCGGAGAAGGACTAAGAGCATAATTTTCTCCACTCGCAGCACTTCGTGGGGATGATGGATCTTCGATTCCGATCAGTGTCGTAGAGGCAAGCCTATCTCTGTCTGAAATCTTCTCGGTCATGCTGGCAATATGTTTCATAATTGTTTATGGAGAACACGGAGGAGCAGGAAGTTGGCTCTTCTCTTTATACCATGAATTTCTTGTCACCGATCACAAGATCTACACCCACTGAAGTGGAACCACGTCACAGAACTTACTAGGTCAATTCACTTCACAGCCAGCGCCCCATATCAATTACTCTTCCATTCACTGACCATTTTCCACAGGCATCAAAAGCATCAAAAGTATCATTCGCCCATTAGAGTCAGGGTGAATGTAATTCAGAGAAAAAAAAGCTATCCGAGAAGAATCTGAATCACGCGTCTAAATCGAAAGCATGAAACTGCCATGGTCGCACAGGCTTCGAGCACGTATCAGGAGAATTTGCGTGAACTGCTTATTTACTCTAGCACCACAATTACTTCCTATAACCGCTCGAGGAACAGCCTGTTTGGACACCTATATTTGATATGACAACAATCTTAGTGATGTTGTTGTTGCGCTCACGAGGTCGTGTCAGCCACCAAATACAGATCGCTCCAAGTCCAGTTGAAGTTTAAGGAATGTCACAGGAATAGTTAAGTCAAGTCACTCCGAAAATAGTCTGTCTGTAACAATTCGATGCACGTGAAGTTACTGTGGCTATTGTATTTCCTATCTCGTCAAACTTAATGGCAATGGTTCTCTTCTCTCTTTTCTCTTCGTAAACACAGCTGCAACTAGTGGTTTTGTCGTCTTGAAGAAATACTTGGATGCCAGAATCATCCATGACCTCGCCATCAATACTTGACCTCCCGGGCTTGAAGCATATAAGCAAGACACCGTGAGTTTATAGACTTAGGGCTCAATCGTATTAGCGTAGTACACTCCGTAAGACTAGGAACAGGACTCATTGCAGTGAGCACCATAGCAGCCAAGTAGATCGCCACAAGCGGATATTGTAGACCTTGCTCTTTTGAAGTGAAAGGAATTGCACAGTAGAACCGCCAGTACTTCTCCTGCAGTGTTCTCGAGTACCAAATTTCAGACGAACAAACCTCGTTGATCTCAAAAGTCCATGGAGTCAATCCAACGGCTCCTGAGATCAACCCATATCAAGGGCAATGGATGAAGCCTTGCTATAGTCAAGGATGAAATGATGTTGATATACACAGTATGTCTAAGTGAGGCAGTATGCCGCGTCCGAGGCCCAAGTGTAATAATTGAGGACTGTCAAAGTTGTTGTCATGACGTTGCGGAGGCGAGGTCAGAACTATCATACATAGTAGTCTGTAGTTTGGAACCTCGACTCCTCAAACGGCTTCGACTTCAGCACCATAGCTAAACTCGCCCAATCCTTCTCAATGGCAGACTCAACTTGGCCGCCAAAGCGCGGTCTTAGCACTCCAACAACCCCCTACTCGAGCGCAATCCTCACCCTCGCCTCCTCAATCCTCGTCTCCGCATCCGCCCCTCTCGTCCTCTCTATCCTCCGCGACACCTCGCGATATCCAGAATGGAATACATGGTGTCCGAAAGTCGATATAATCTCACAGCCCACCGACACGCCCCCAGACTCAAAGATACTGGAGAAGGATACATTGATGGTAATACATCCAATAATGGACGCTTCAAAGCCAGACAAAGGCACCCCTACGCAATTGAGGATAACCGATATCTCGACGCCCGATTCACCATCCTCGTATATTAGTCGGGAAGTATTGGACGAGGATCCTAGCTACACTTCTGATTTAAGCAAGCTCTATCGGATCAGCTGGAAGGGAGAGGGTGGATTTGTTAGTATGGGTTTGCATACTGAGAGGTTCCATGAGATCATTGTGATTGATGATGGAAATTGTG
The DNA here is from genome assembly GCA_000738655.1 of Venturia pyrina ICMP 11032. Taxonomy (NCBI): domain Eukaryota; kingdom Fungi; phylum Ascomycota; class Dothideomycetes; order Venturiales; family Venturiaceae; genus Venturia; species Venturia pyrina. The sequence goes on along the minus strand of JEMP01000103.1, from coordinate 74,955 downwards.
AGGTTAGGACCTGGGAAGTTATGGGTGGACTTCTGGCGAGGACAGTAAAATGGATGTTTAAGAAGACGTTGGACGAGAAATTCGAGCTCTGGTGCAAAGACCTAAAGAAAGTGAGCGAAGACAAGGCGAAAGAGACAATAGCGGCATGTTGAGTGTTGAAGATGGCGGTCTTGAAGCAAAGCTCAAATTTGGCGACCATCATAAATTGTGATTGCCTGGTAATTATCGTACAATTCGTGAGTGCCGCCCTCTTATTCGAACCTTTTGAAAAAGTACCCATGCCTGGATCAATCAGGATGCCCTTCCTGTGAACACTAAGAAATGCACGCAAGGGAAATTCCCAATATTGGCTGCGTATTGTTAAACGAGGACGTATTCGGATTATGTTATTCATACGAAAAGGGGACGGTGGTGATCCGATGGATCACAATTCAAAAACCACGCGCGAAACCAGTACTACAAGATGCCTGCAGTGTTCCCGGTAAACACATTTGTCAGTTCTCGTCTCGAGAATTTGGAACACGAACTAATGGAAGGGAAAGGGACCTTTTGCTCATGTTCTTTAATTCGCTCACTAACTAGTATCAGTCCTAACCCATATTGACCCCGTTCAAGATCTCGCACATCTCTGTGGGTGCTCTCAACATAATTCTGCAACATCATCGAGGCCTACCATCAACCGAATCTTTCAACCCAGATTACAGATCTCTCTCAAAACAATCTTCTCAAGTATATCAAAATCCATTGATTTTCAATTCATCATAAACCTTGTCAAACTCCTTCTTTACTTACTAGTATAAGCCACATAGCATGTCGTTGTTGGTGGTAGATGGGCATGTTTTACAGCGAAGAGGAAGATAGCCGGTGAACTCATCGATTGAGGTCGCTGACGTGGCGCCTACGCTTGGCCATATCGATATGACAGTTGGTATGCTTTGAAATTCCATGGTTGTATAGAGGTCGTGATGGCTATTTGGTGTTGATACTTCAACCGTCAGTATACAATCCATCAAAAGGAGAGATTCCGAGCCAATTCTTACAAACCAGGTCGCATACCTCCAATCCATATCCAACCACCCCTTGTTTCGATTAATTGGTGCAGAGATCAAGTTGGTGGCCGCCCGTAAACAGAGTGATACTCAATGTGATTCCACCATTTTTAATCATCATCGCATGGATAATCGCATGGCTCACAGTAGTAGGCTGTTAGATTAGACTTGGAACTTGATGTGGCTGATTTTCGGTGGTTATATTTGTGATAGGGTGGTGGCCACTTCTTTTCACGGTGATATTCAATGTGTCTCCACCATTTTTGATCATCATCGCATGGATAATCGCGTTTCAAACAGTAGTGAGCGGCTCGAACAGACCTGGAAGCTGGTTTCTTTGGTTTCTTTGGTTCTTTGTCTTTGTCATCATGGTAGTGAGTGTCGGTATGATAGTGTATGTGACAGCGGATATGACAGTAGTGAGGTGCTTGACCAGACATGATGGTTGGTTCGTTCAGTGCTTTTGTAGCTGGGCTTGTGGTGATGAAAGTAGATATTATGGGGGTTGTGGTATTGAAACTTTGGCTGTTGACTGCGTCGAATAGTGATCTGATATGTTCTTGACAAAGTTGATTCTGCAATATCGTTGTAGTTGTGGATGTTGTTGATGCCTGATGGAGAAGAAAAGCCACCAGAAGTCAGGATCTTGTACCCTTAGAAAGGACGTAGCTGTAACAGATATGGAGCAGTTTCTGGTGATTGCTAACGAGGAAACCATGATCAAGACATTTTCACGAATGGTATTGGATAATAAAAGGCTACCATCGCACCGGTAGTCTATCACGCTGGCATTATGACTGTCACTGGTATCTACCACGGCCATATAAATAGCCCCTTCACACCTCCCCATTCATCCTCATCACGAAACAAGGTACATCACAGAAAAGATACATTCGTAATAATCAAGAAATACAGGAGCCCCAACGACCAAGCAACAAAACTCTATACTTACATACCTCTAATCACGAATCAGGAATCAATATGCTCCCAGGTTGGTCTTGCAAGGACTGCGGTTTTAAATGCACCGAAACAAAATAATGGGTGGCTCATTGCCAGGCCCATGTCAAAGATCAAAGGGAGAGAGGTGTCAGTAATCCTGAGGTGCTTTACTGTTCTTGGTGTGGGAAGGAGTGCGGTGATTATTATAATTTGCTCTCGCACCTGCGAAGCTGTGATAAACGGACAAATTGATTGGCTTAGTTGTTCTATCACGAGAATACACAAATAATGATCGATTTTGCAGGCTTTGGGTTGATATTTGATGGTTCCGGTTGTGATCGTTTGGGTTTTTTTGAGCGGGTGTCTTTCAATTTTTGCTATTGTTTTTGTTATGCTGGCGAGATCATTAAATATGGGGCTGGAACTGTATTTTTGTTTCCGCTGGTTAGAATTTTACTACGAGCACATGGCAGTAAACAATTTATATAGTAGATTGATCAATTCAGCGGCCTTCTTGCCTCTAAAAATCACAATATTATATACGAACTTTGATTCTACCACTTTAATCTCAATATCAATACAATTATAGCGAATATAAGCGATAATTCCGCTAAAAATCTTCTACAACTGATCTCCGAACATGAGTATGGAATCGGATTTCAAATGTTGTCGAAGGGATGAGCGCACAGACCAATAAGGCTGAAGTTCAGCCTTTCAATAATTCCATCGAAAACAGCGCCTGCTACTAACATAACGCTCCAAATCATCGTAAATCATGCAATCAAATAAGATAGCGCACTCGAAATTGCCAGAGAAGCAATTCATTTCCTTCAGAAATCACCACATGCGACCCTGGAACCAGTCCCCAAAAAGATCAGCATCACCTACTAGACTTCGTCATTTCCTCCCGCTTCTTGACAGACATCAGAGAACACCTATACGAATTCAACTGCGCTAGAAGAACCCCTATCACCTTGTCCTCGTCGAAACACATCCTGGATTTCTCTCAGACTTCGTGGGTCAGTCTGGAGAGAGTCATCATCCTCGTTTTCATCCCTAGTAGAGTCCCCTACATCTCTGTCTACTTGACGGCTAGCCTCATAAACCTCGCGTAGACTTCGTGGGTCCATTTCAAGAGATTCGGACCTGCGTGGGAGGAGCATCGAAGGTTTGGTGGTTGACGATTCTCTAACATGGGAGTCATGCATTGCAGATTCTGTAGTTGGAGCATTGATTGTGGCTTTAAAATGAGGGTGCTCACCAATCGGAGAACCTTTGGCGGGAGGCATCGTCGAGATGTTAGCACCGGTAGATAGTCTATCAAGCAGTTGCTGGTATTGGCTAGTATCTGGAGCAGGAGGTGGATTGGCTGGGCGAATCGCCTGAGTCCCGACGGTATCTGTGTCAATGCCAAGAAGCAACCAAAGTATAACGGCAAGATACACATCAACCCCGCTAATATACATGTTTCTTTGAGCGAAGGCCTTATCCGCATTATATTGTAGACGAGTGCTGTGATCATCTGTGACTTGACGATAGGTCTGACGCTCCAATTTCTTAACTTCAAAGTAGCTGTCCAAAAATAACAAGGAGGCAAGGGCGGCGGCCACGAGTGAGTATTTGCCGTAGCGGTTCGAGACAGCGAAGATGCTCCGCTGCCATCTCCCGGAGAGATATCGACGGGCAAGGACAACGAAGAAGACGATGGTCATTTCGACTAGGAGTAAGCAGTAAATGCCGAAATTAAGCTTTGCCATGGTGAATTGAAGGGATAATGCAGTTGTTTATCAGCCACAGTTGGTATAGTCGTTGAAAAGTTGGAGACCCTTGGCCTATATATGGACCTGCCCTGGTTTGCTGTGGTGATACGTAAGTCGTGGTCAAAGACTTAGCCATTGTTTGAGTATAAAGCTGAGGGCAAACTGCGATAAAGAAAGCATAAATGACTCGAGGCCGGACCGAACAAAGAATGATCCCAGAAATATCCCCGCACAGATTGACAAGGCTGGAATCTGGCCTTTATACAGCGAGACTAAAACGTTCGTCCAACTCAACACTATTAACCCTCTGGCGAATTTTTATCTCAAACCATTAATTTTCCTGACCTACGATGATACGAAAATCCGAGGTATTAAAGCCTCACTTTCAGATTTAACCGCCATCAGACATGAAGAGAAATTAGTGCCCAAATCCCCAACCCCATACCTACCACCCCTTTACCCACCCAACAAAACATCACAGTATTGAAATCGTTAACATTCTCCCCTTCAAGCGTCTCAACTATCTCCAACCATTCAGCATCGTCTTCTCCTCTTCAACAGAAGGACCATTGTAACCTCCAAGTTCAGCTGTGGTAGACTATATAGATCCCCTACTTCCCCGCCTCTGATGAGCAAAGCTGCCATCTTCAGATTCAGCTCTAGAATACCGCTGCCTAGAGTTCTCACGCCGCCGCTCCTGGTCAGCAAGTTCATTCTCTGCAAAATAAACTTCAGCTGACTGTCTAGGTTCACCACGTCCACGATCCCGCATCGTAGAGTTGTGATCTTTAGTTTCAGCCCCAGTAGATCGTCCAGGATACCCGGCCCAACGGTCCTGCTCAATCGTTTCGTTACCGATTCTCTGGCTTCGTAGGTCGGATGGGGTAACATTGTCATCCTCGACCTCGACCTCGGCCGCAGTAGATGATTCAGTTTCCGCACATGTCCGCCGGTCTGCCTCATTCCTTCCCTTTGAAACTTGTCGTGGACGCGTGTCAAGGGATCTGGATCTGAATTGTGGTTTGAGCGGATGATGGTTTGTCGCATTGGTAGTAGACACCTGAATTCTTGCCGACCCAGTTGTTGTGGTGGCGGCGGGCGCGACTACACGACTCACCGCCGACTCCAGACTCGTCCTCATATCGGCGTCTGAGGTGCCAATACAAGGGTCACCATTCCAGTCCAAACAATGCCACCACTTCCGCTCTGCTGAGGATATACGCTGTAGATATTGCACCCTCGTTCCTGGAATGTCGAGGCGAAGAATTCTCGGCTTGATCTTTGCACTAAGAAGAATCGACAGAATTACAGCAAGGTATAGGTCGAAGAGACTGATATACAAAGTGGTGTATTCGATCTTCCCGTGCATCAACAATTTTGCGACACTGAGGACAGAGATGATGATGAGAACGCTGAGAGGAATGGTTGCTGGGTTGAAGAATTGAAAGTTGGCGAGATAGTGCGTAGACTTGAAGGTTCGTATGTAGATGATGGCTGCGACGATGATCATGCCTCCGAAGAGCACAAAGTAGGTTATGATTTCGAGAATACCCATATTCGCTTGTAATGCGGGAAGAACGAGACGAAACGAATGATTGTGTAGAGGTTTTGATAGGGGTTGAAGGAAAAATCGATAGGGATATTGACATACCTAAATATTCGCGCAGGAAGATTGCTTGACGCGATAGGCCCTGTCGTCGACTTGACATCAAAAGAGGACAACATAGACTGGATACCAGGAGAGAAATGGAAGAGTACAAAGAGACCAGAGTTGGCGTCATGCCCGTGGTTCGGCTCGCCACAGGTGACACCGTGGACACAATTGGATAGTGTGCCACCATGGCATATATGTCAATACTGTGAAGAAATTTCAGGAGTGAGAACATTAACATACCGGTTCGATTGTCGCTTAAACAATAGTTGTCTCCCTTACAAAACTCTGGAATACCATTTCCACTCATAGCCGTTGCGGGTGGTCATACCATTCATAATTCTGTGATCGAAAAGGAGTAGGCTCTCCAAGCCAAATGGCTACCTATTATTTTGTTCCACAACATCATGTCTGTCCTATCGCCAATTTTCTCGTGCCAAGTCGAGACACCAAGATACGGACAAACGCAGTCTCAGTATTTGTCTGACCGGCCACATCTGGCGATTCAAATTTCTCGAAGACAGTCGAAAGGTACGATGTTTTTTTATCGTACTTCTTTCCGTAGATATATTTCTCAATACCGCAGCCCTCGGCTCTTTCCTTGAATCAGGAATCGACCACAAGGGAATGGCAATCACAAGAGCTCGGTATCTAGTGAAGGCAGAGACAGCAGCGATGCCACTATTATCCAGCCGGTTGACGATGGTTTTGTCAAGTCTCGACAATGCTGTACCATTCTACTGGTGCTCCACCTGTCCCTTGTTAAGGTTTCTCCATTACTCTGTTTAATATGAGCCCCCATGTTGTGATCGTGACACCATGCAGCAACATTGGCACTCCCAATATGTTAAGATCTTGAAACAGTCGGGTGAGCTCATCCTTGCCTTGTCGCGTGCCGATGATAAATTCGGTCCGGTGGTACTCTCCTGTTGCAAATGTCTGCTCATTTGCTTCCGGCAATTGTTGAAAACCATTCTAAGCTATGGAAGGTGTATCAATATCACGAGCGATGACCGAATCATGAGTCAATACTTCAGAACATTTCGACGAGAGATTTCTATAACATCCAGACTGCTTGAGGTTCTCATGACCCGAGGCTCTTCCTGCAGCGATGGATGAAGGTAATCAGTATCAAACCATTGCAATCGAGAGAATGGTCTTGGGGGATTCCTTACCACTGATAGATTTCGACCCAGACACTCTCTAATTCCATCTTTCAAATCCAGAAACCGCGAGATATCAATTTGTGTAGCTCATTCTTCACCCTCCCACATCAGCGAGCTAAGTCATCCAAAAGCATAAATCATTGCCATCCTACCTCCTCCCGTCCGCTCTCCAAATCATCTCCTCTTAATTCCAACCCTACACTCTTTCGGTTTCTTACTAAAACCCTCATGACTCTCCAAAACCTCCTGATAAAGTTCAAAATCATACCTCCTAAACACCGTGCCCAAAATAATCTGCAACTCCATAATCGCCACATTCTGTCCCACACAAGCCCTCGGCCCATAACTAAAAGGATTAAATGCCATCTTCTGTCTTTCACTCAAATTGAGCCATCTATCCGGGTTGAATTCTTCAACATCCTCGCCCCAGATGTCTGCGCTGTGGTGGATGGAGTAGGAAGGGACAGAGAGGACAGTGCCAACAGGAAACTTGATTGCATCGAACTCAACGTCCTGGCCTACGACGATGCGAGGGAGGCCTATGGCGGAGGTGGAGTGGAGACGCATGCCTTCGTCTATGTAGCGTTTGAGGATAGGTAGATTTTTGACTTGAGCATATTCAGCTGCACCTTGTCCCTCTGCAATCGCAGCATCAAGCTCTTCTCTCAACGGCGGTAGTATCGAACCAGGTCTCGCTCGTTCACCATGCAAGATCCAGTAAAAGACGCCACAAGCGGTGTTTGAAATGGTGTCTGAGCCAGCTATTAATTGAGTTAAAGCTTCAGCAATAATCTCAGCTCTTCCCATTTTATTTCCATTGCCATCTTTGCCGTTGATGAGGCGTTCGAGAATATCATTCCTAGGCGCTCCTTTCTTTTCCCCTGTTTCTTCGGCATCAAGCCGATGAGCCACGGCCCTCACAGCGATACCATTGAGATTTGCCACGGCTTCGACGCCTTTGGTGAAGAAAGGGTCGGGGAGGTATTTGGCGATTGGACGAAGAGACGGGAGTAAGCCGAGAGTGGAAGAGATCTCGCCTCGTCGATTCAGAACTTCGACGGCGGGCGTGACGGTAATGTCGCCGCCGACACCGAGTTGAGCTTCAACTTCATCGCGACCTTTTTCGACCATGCCAAAAGGGGCGCCGAAACAGAGATCGCCGATAATGTCAAAAGCGAGGTAGCTGAACCATGGCATTGCGTCATATTCTGCGAACCCACTGCGACTAGAATATGTTGTCTTACGATCTAGTTGAGCAACCCACCGCTCTACATTCGAGTGCATGTATGGTTCGAACTCCCCCACTGATTTGGGAGAAAAAGCATGAGCCATGATTTTTCGCTTTCGGGTGTGGTCGATGCGATCGCGAGTATTGAACATTCCCGTTACACCTACCACGAAGGCTTGGTAAAAAGTACTAACCTATGTTAACTACATCAGCTAATGGTTTGTCAATTAGCCGACTTACTCCTTCAAGAATCCATTTCCATGAGCGTAGACCGTCTGCAACGCCCGCTCATCCGCAATCGAGACATGATTGTATCCTACCCGGACAATCTTCCCATACTTCTTGTGAGCTGCGTCGACAGCAGCGAATTTCCTCCCCCGGCGGGCTGAGAGACCAAGCCATATGTTGCTGAACTTCGCCGAGAAGGGGCCAGGGATTGATCTGAGAGCGCGATTTTCTGTGAAATATGGTAGAATATAGAAAACTAAGAATGCGAGAACGACACCGATGGGAAGATATTGGAGGAGCGCCATCTTGAGGAACTATAGGACGTCCAATGGGCTTGACAAAGTATAATAAAAATTGAAGTTAAGGAGCCTGCAGATCAAAAGCCCTGAAAGAGATCTCATATACAGTCCAAGAGCCTTGCGTACAAGTAGGATGCTAAACCATGGTCTTGCCCACTTCTGAAGTGGGGAGTTATCTTATCTTCTTGTGTGGGCAAGTCGATCAATTCGGGCGGGTCACTGATGCGGCTAGAGGTCTGAGTATGGATACCTGCGGAAACCGGCCCAATCCATGGAGAATCATTGATAATATCGTGATCGCTCCTGTTCATCATCACATCTTTTCCCATACAGATCTTTGATAACTCTAGGTTGACGGTGAGAGCGCATGCTCGCGTTATGCCCTCTACTGTTCAGCAAAGACTTCTAAACGTGACTACTCGCATACCTGTAAATGCCGCTCTTAATCACAATGCCTGCCCACCTCGTGAATGCCACCCCGTCAATTCCAGCCTATGTCTGAACGGCCATCTTTTCGATCCCTGCTGTGGCATTGTCCACAGCAGTCGTGCTGGTCTCGGTGCCGCCTCTCAGGTAGAATTCGCTCACACCAACCTTTTCACCTGCCTCCACCCATCGGTCACGGTATGCCTTCCTCCTCTCTTCGCATAGTTTGTTGAGTGCCGGCCAGTAGACATCGTGCTGGTACTCGAAATCTGCTTCTCCTCCATAATGCTTTTGAAGCTGAGGCGCAGGTACGTGTTCGGTGAGAGGCTCGTTGAACTTCATCTTGGATCTCGTGACTGGATCGATGAAAGGTGAGAGGAATTTGAAGAAAGTCGTAATGTACCAGGGGACTATCATGCTGTCAGCTTGCGAAAACCTTCTGGGGGCAAACCATGATGGTTCGACTTACGCTCTGAGATCAAAGCTCGACCTAAACGTTCTGGATAATGTGCTTGTAGAATATTTAATGTCTCCTTTCCCTGGCCAACAGAAGGACCACTCTGGCCACCTGAGCCAGTCTCTTTGAAATTGATAAGGAGAGCCAGTGTTTCCTGTCCCGGCGCCATTAGGTCAATTACACGTTCAAACATGAACACTAGATGGTGCAATTGCCTTTCCCTCCCTGTCGTGTTCTGTTTTGAAGGATTGAGATACAGACACGGTCTCGCGTCGTTGTCGAAGCCTAGAATTACTTGCTTTCCAGTTTCATTTTCAGGTGATATGTATTCAGGTGTGAATGTGTAAACACCATATTCCCGCCTCCATGTCAGACTTGCAAGAAGTCGTTTGGGAGCTTCCGTTGCTGACCATTTTGTACCTCTCAAATATCGTAGCAGACATTCCTTTGTTAGCCACAACTTTTCATCTGCAGTTATTGGCTCTTTCTTTGCGAATCGTCCGCTCTTGACGGGTATCTCTGTCCATGATTCAACTACTTTCAACAAATCATCGTATTTCTTTGTTTGCTCGGGCGTCAGTTCTGAGTGGGCGACAGGTGTGCAATGAGGTAGTGGATGCGGGAATGGCACTTTCAGAGGTCCAGTTGGAGGAAGGGGTGCTTCATTTTTTGCGGTCTCTTCGGACGCGTCTTTGACGGAGCTGGCTATGGTGCTTGGGGCACGCGATTCAGCTGCGTCGACTGCTGATTTTTCGGCGAGAAGATCGGGTTGAGGAGTTGGCTTTGCTTGAATATCGTCGACGGGGGCGACAGTGGTCATCCCGATGGACTGTAGAGGAATTGAAGAAGAATCGGACGAATTGAGGGTGAGGAAACTCGCTGCTCTCTACTGACGTGGAAGCTTGGAGGCTGAACTTCATGCGAACAAATCGGTCCGGGACAGCCAATGTGGCCTCGAATTCTTGGCGAGGTCCACCATCTTACACCCCGTCTTTCCGGGGCCGTCCCCCCAATATTTCTTCTCGATTCAGGGTCATGTCAATCAAACATCATCTTCGCGTCGCGTAAAACGCGTCGGCGAAACACCACCAAACCAACCTCAATCAACCACACAACATGAGCGAAATCACCGCAGAACTCACTGAGCGCTTTGCTCCCCCAAACGGCGAATTGAAGCCAGAGATTGTCACAGAATTGCAATCCATCCTCCGCCTACACAACATTTCGCCTGAAGAGCTGTCGTACAAATGGGAGTCTTACTGCATGAAGATGGGTGCCGAGGAGACAAAGATGGATTTGAAGACGACGCGGGACTTCAAGAAGGATCTTCTAGAGACTGTTGAGCGCGAAAGTCGCGCAAAAGCCGCGAAGATCAATGATAAGAGGAACGTCAATGCTACTCCTCGTGCGGCTATGGGCAGTGATGTCTTTGGCATGTATGTTTGATCGCCTGCGTAAAATTATCTCATATATTGATCCAAACCAGGCTCGACGGTCTCGTTCCAAACACGCCTCGAACAGGCGGATCGAGGTCCACTGGAAGCACAACCAAACGCAAATCGAACTTCGAAACACCTGCCTCGAAGGCCAGCAAGAACCAGCCTGCGAGCTCTCCCAATACTGGTGCTACGCCTGGCGGCTCTTTCCTGGAGAGAACAAATGCCGGAGAGGTCGTTGAGAGCTTTGGCGAACACATTCCCCTAGCCAAAACTCGAGACGAACCTTTGACACAATCACGGATAAAGCTGGCAGCAAGAATTGACATGCCCAAGTATGGATACAAGACCATGGCCATGAAATTGACTGAGGCATCAGAGTACTTGGATGATAGGATAGAAGATTTCCAACAGCTTATTCAAGAACATTACAAGCTTGAAGATAACGCATTTGGAAACCCAGCAAGAGAAAGCCAGAGCGAGATTGTTGCGGTCGGCAGAATTGCTTCAGATTCCATGGAGGGTAAGCTCAATACCCCTTCGTTGGTACTAGAAGGATCAAGAAAATCGGGCTCAGGACATCGAGTCCCTCTCAGAGTCGACAAATTATCATCCTACAGCTTCTTCCCAGGAAAAATCGTCGCGCTGAAAGGCACCAATGCTTCAGGCCAGTTTTTCTCTGCAACAGAGGTTCTCGACATACCACAGATGGACCGCGCTGCAACGATGCCGGACGAGATTGATGCGGTGAATAGTCGACTACAAGCCGGTGACGACGAAGGTGAAGCCAGTCCGCTCACCACTTTTATTGCTTCAGGACCTTATACGACTGAAGACGACCTCGACTACTCGCCTTTCAACGCTCTTCTCGATGCAGCGAAAGAAGCACAAGCAGATACCCTCATCCTCTGTGGCCCTTTCGTCGACGTCGAACATCCCAAAATACGCGATGGCGATATCGAGTTCCCTCCAGATTTCAAAATTCAACCTGATCAAGCGACTCTGACAGATGTGTTTCGCTGCTTCATTTCGAGACCCTTGCAAGCACTTGCTAAAGCCTTCCCGAGTATTTCCATCATTTTGTGCCCTTCATTGAGGGATGTCTTTGACAAACACGCTGCGTGGCCCCAAGACCGCGTCGCTAAACAAGGCCTCGGTCTGGGCGGCAAGCAGATCCTCATTGTCACAAACCCAATGACCATCGCTATGAATGAGAATGTCTTCGGGATGTCTAGCTTGGACGTTCTGGATCAATTGCGCCTTTCTTCTGTCACATTCGGCAAGGCGAACCAGGAGAACTTTTTGGCGAGGACGTGTAAGCAATTGATTGAACAAAGACATTACTTTCCGCTTATGCCTGCTGCTGAGAGACAACCTTCTGCACATGCGGTTTCTGGAGATGCGATGCAGTTTAATAATATCGGTGCGAGTTTGGATATCAGTTTTATGAAGTTGGGGGAGTTTCATCAGATTGTGCCTGATGTGCTTATTTTGCCTAGTGTGTTGAATTCGTTTACGAAGGTATGTACCCTACGCTTCATCTTGCATCTGGCGAGAAAATGATGGCTAATGTTGTGTGCTACAGATCGTCCATGGTGTCGTTTGTATCAATCCTGGAACTTTGTCGAAGAAAAGGGGTCCGGGCACTTATGCGAGAATGACTATTACGCCTAGAGAGTTGACGACGGAAGAAAGGGAAGCTGGAGAGGTTGTCACGCATAAGGTTTATGAACGGAGTCGTGTCGACATTGTAAGGATATGAGTGCTTGGGAATGTGGTTGGGGTCTTGGGTATAATGATATATGCATTGAGCGCCATTGCTTTTGGTATTCGTCCATTCTACGTCCACTTGTTACGATTGGCATGAGCGAAATCTGACACTTGTGAGGAAATTGCGCATCAGGTATTTAATGTAACAAATTTCATTCTTTCCTTATCGTGGGTTTAACTAGTTGTGAGCTACACATCTTGGAGATGTCAAGGGTGAGGTGTGTGATCTTACACGAGTTGACAAATTATACAAACCTGCAACTATCATGAATCAAGACGTCTTCACAAGAGCGCCGGCAGATTACTACATTCTAGGCAGCAAAGTCAGCCTCGCACAAAGATGGAGCATTCATCACTGCAATCCACATCAGGTAGGCAAAATTCTGCAAACAAAGTCGCTACTTACACCAGTTCAGCTAGGTTGGTCGTTGCTGCAGTGTGTTCTAGCTGGTTGGTTTGCTTCCCGTGAGATCCCAACGAAATCACTAAGGCTAGTCGAGAAAATTGATGGCAGGGGTCGATGGTTTCGTAGTCGTTTTCAGTTCAGTTTTCACCTACAGGCATAGGTTGGTGATTTTGGCAGCGATTATAGTGCTTGTCCTTTGGGAATCTTGGAGTTTCATGCGAGGCTTACGGCCGTGAAAGTTTTCCTCGAAGTCGATTCGGCATGCAAGCTGGATTCGAATCGGCCTTCATGTGACGCCACGTGGAGTGCTGTGTGACGAACCACTGTTCCAGCGTGTAGCGATATTCATGGAAATGGTCACGGAAAACGAGAGGTGCTTGCACCGGCAGGAGAACTTCGTGGTGCTTCAGAATCGTCGTCAGCTCGACATCGTTGAGACCATATTTTAGGAATTATGCAAAAATTCGATCATGCCCAACTTCCATGGCTGCAGTGACTACAACGTCCTCCTGTCATGCGAGTATTCATCTGCTTTCAAGCAGAATTTTTGTGATCATGGCATGGCCTTTTTCCAAAGCCGAAGTTATTGTACTTGGGCCATGGGTGACAATACTTATCGACAACAGAAGCTCCACTGTTTTCGTAAGTCCATTTAAAGACGCAACGTCGAGTACGGATCGACCGAAGCCTAAGTTGCCAAATCCAGAAATATTCAGCCCATTTCCTAGAAGCACTTCAACGAACTCGATGTCCCCGGTGGTCGCGGCTTGCGTCAACTGTCTTCAGCCTTCTACATGCACGTCTTTGAGAAGATCTAGAAAGTATCGCACGACATTATTGCGGCGTCCAGACAACGTCTGAAGAAACGCTCTTGAGCACTGAGTATACCTGTCGATAGGCAAGACCTCGAAGATTTCCCAATGCCTTCCTTCCAACTTACTAGACGTGGCACGCGGTTTCCACCGAACCTAGTTCGTCTCGGAAACAACAAGGAGACTTGCAAAACCGAAAAATATCTAAATTCCCGAGAACACTTGCTGCACAATGTGCGCAGCAATCGAGAGTTCCCTTCGCAGGAGTAGGTTTGAGATCTCGAAATGGAGATCGAGCGTTTCACTTGATCCATCTTCAAGATGAAATTGTGGTAAATCAGGCTGCTGGTGCATTGTCCGGTTCTTGAAGCTGGTGAGCTGGCTCTGAATTTGTTGCAGTCTTTTGGTCCTCTTCCTCCAATTTTGCTCTCGCCTTTGCCTCTTCTTCAGGCTGTATCCAATGTCGAAATGCCATTGTGAGGAGACTCCCTGCGACGATTTGCAGACCCTACGTATTCGTCAGAATCAATGGGTAGAGCAATTCGGAGAGTGTTCGGACCTGGTAGATGACCATCGGGATTTGAATTTTACTCTCTAGCTGCGCGCTCAGCCCAAGGAACATCACATTCGCCAAGGGAACCCCCATGGCTGGTGTCTTCGCTGGTACACAATAGCAGACCGAAATGGTGTCTTGCCGCGGCAGCCACAAGGTCGAGGTGAAGAAGCACACCGCCAAGAAAATGAAGAATAAAGCAATCGACATGAAAACGATGAAAATGATGTTTGATGCCTTGGTCGATTTGAATGCTCCAGAACTGAACGCTTGGTCGTAGGTTTGCCAAATAATGACGAGCAGGCATAATGAACCAAGTTTTGAGAGCTTGAAGCGGGTGAAAACGTATTTTATCTGCTTTGGGAAAATGTTCTGGATAATTTGACCGGCCACCTAGCACGAAGTCAGCCGCAAAGGACCAATGAGGAGAGAACGATGCTCACCAGCGGCACAAAGATTGAAAGACCAAGTTGCTTGAATACTCGCCGATAAATCTCGCCATAGCCACCGTCTTCGTGTGGTAGAACTTTGGTGTACCAAGCTCCGGTTGAGGTATACATAGAAATCAGTACAGGCGTCAGGAACGGACCGAGGAAATTCCCCAGGGTCGATTGAACCACTGTTAAAGCCGTGTTGCCATGAGCTTGTCCTGTCATCTATTGACACCATCAGCTGGTTGCTTCGATTGTTTTGTATTCCTTACGTACCACAACATTGGACGATATAGTGGTGGGGATACAACCACAGAAAATGAGGCCTGCATGCTCATTAGTGCCAGAGCCTCTGTAGATGTCTCAACCAGCTCACCAATGAGTAATCCAGGGTCCATGAAATCCTTATTCGTCGCCGCAGCGCTCACCACGCCAAACAGGACCGCGCTAGTCATCAGAAAGCATTGCACCTGAACAAACAGATGAATTTTCCAGCGGGAGTAATTTTCGATCAACGTTCTTGTTGGTAACGTACATCCAGTCATCAGAAATATGATCGACACACAAAGATATGTAACAACAGTCGTCTTTAATTCTTGGTGTGGGGCTGGAACCTGGACTTGTGATGCAATCGCTATTAGGATTCCCAAGGCAATAAGAAACCATTGGTCTTTGAAATACCGAAAACCAGATTTTACTAAGGATGGCCAAAAGTTTCTTCGCGCTCCGCCTTGTGCGGGTGTATCGAGTCTGAAATTCGAATTTTTCGACGAAGTTGCTGGTTGTGATCCGATATTTTGTCGATCGTTTTGTCCCTCGGATTCGGACTTCTCATCCGAGGGCAACACGTCCTTCTCATGGCTGGACGACATCAAGGAGTCTGGGGGTTAGAGCATCAATTATTGTGATAGAAATTTCCACAAATCTTTAGGTTCCCATCTTATCTCGGGAATAGCGGCACGTCAGCGGTAAAGTGCCGAGGACGGCGTGATGTCGTAATCCATCGCCATTTTTGTTATATGGATGATGGAGCATTTCCAGGAGCAGTTTCGGTGGTGAAGAGCTGCAGGAACTGTCATTAGTTCCGTATTTGACCCCCCAGATCGATGCGTCGATTTCGTACTCCATGTAGGCCTTGGACGCGTAGAATCATGACATTGGCGCGTCGGAGAGGCTCTTTTCTCTTTCCGGACAAAAGAGCAGGAATCGAGAGGTTTGGTGAGAATGGCATGAAGAGGTACGCATGGTTCCAAGGATGGAAGAATGGGAATTGGAGGCAGAGATGAAGCTCAAGAATAGAAGTCCCAGAACGTCCTCGGATAGGCTAACCGTATTCGGAATTCTTTGTAAGCAACCACTTTTGTCCACTAAATCCTCCTTCCAAACCCTTCACCAACCCGCATCGACTTTCATCAATCAAGTAATCTTGACTAGACCTTCGGATTGGTCTTTAAAATAGCATTGGGCTCACCATTGTCCTCAGCAATTCAACGTCAGTATACCTCCACCTCACGTAAGCTGCCAATCTACTCTCATACCAACCCCTTGCTTCACGTTCTACCTAAGACTCAACTGCGAATTGAAGACTTGTAATTGAGTTGAAAGTCTATTGCCGTAGCCAAGTACATATGCGTAAAGCGATGTCGTCGCAACCCTTCACTCCTCAATCGTTCCATAATGGTTTCCGTCAAGTCAAGGGAAGCCCTGTCCATACTCACAACGCCATAAAATCATACCAACCCCCCAAACAACCAAATCTGCCTAACCGTCGTGAACCAACGCCGAATTCGGAAATTTCCTATAAATCCTCCTGTTTCATCGCCCTCGCCTGCCTCTCAAGCTCATCCTGGAGCACGCTCTCCGTCTGGCGAATGTTCTGCCAATCTTTTCGTTCTGGTGGTGGGGCAGTCTGTGATGTTCGTAGACTTGGCGGTGGAACCTCATCCCCCATGATATCCATCTGCGAGAGTGTCTCTCGGGTGGTTGGAGACTGGTTCTCGGGCAAGCTAGAGGTAGTGAGGGATCTGGCGCCGGTGAATTGATCTACCGCTTTTGAGGGTGATTTAGGTTGTGATTGATTTTGATCGCATGTGCTGTCTTTATTGCCAGCGGCTGAGAGCGTTGATGCTGGGGTGGAGGACATTTTGCTCGTATTCTGCTTGGCGACGTGTTTTGATTGAGGTTGATGTATGGAGTACGTTCTATCTAAAGGAAATGCTTATGTACCCGCCTGCAATATCCGTAGGGAAGCGGCGATGGGAGACCATTTCCTTTGTGAAGAGCTCCTGCTATTCAACTGGTCGGTCTCAAAGTTCCTAGAGATCCTCTCCTTGCTACTAGCGGGAAATTCGTCGACACCGATCTTCATTCAAACACTTTCTATCAATTTCAATGGACAAGGCGGTTGATTTTCTGTTTGGATTTGATTTCGTTTGATTTTGCCTCCTCGTTCGTTGAAAATGCTCTTGCTTGACTCTATGACTGGTTTGGCAGTTACGTTCCCTCTTCTAACTTGAATTAACATCCAGGATAGAGACCGTCGCTCATCTGCGCCAACAAACGGACGATCAAATAGCTCTGTGATGTCTTATCTGTATAGGGCGTGTTATACCATCATCTTCTTGCACTAAATTCAGCATCGAGGTGCTAGAGATGTCCCTGGTCTATACATAAGCATGCGTAACGTTTGATTGAGCCGCATACCAATATAAAACCTTGCTCGCATACAGAACTGGCGCTCATGACAATATTTGGACGCCTTATGGAAGGATTGCAGGAAAGTGAGGTGGAAAATGGTTGTAGTTCGGTGATATATCCAAGCTCTTCTTAAGGTTTGCACTCTGGGCAAATGTGACATCAGAGAAAGTACCGGGCTCAAGGCCTCTTTCGATATAAAATAGTATAAATCTCACTCATATATCTTGACTTCATCAGCGTCAAATGTGAGGACTGCAATATACCCACTTGCTGGACGACCAAACCCGGCGGTGTTAATTGAGGCCATCCGTATGTCTATCATTGCGAACCAATCCTAGACGGCCTGCTAATTCTGGGGGTTGGCGACGATTGAAGCTCTGCTTCCTCATCCCGCCCCTGAGCTTGATGGGAGAATTGAAATATGGCCTATGACTCTGCAATTCGACCAATTTTCTCCGTGTGAAACGGGGTTAATGGCGATGGAGATGAATGATGTTGGTAGATACTCAGTCTCGTTGCTGAAGTATTGATCCGCGCTTCGCCGTGTTATTGCAATTATTGCAATGCCCTTCTCCGTTACATCGAACCTTTCACTGACGACGATGCATACAAGACTCGGCTGGCTTTCCAAGGCGTACGATAGCTGGACTTCCCATTGCAGCAGGAATCCGAAGAGAAATGCTGTGGATGAGGAAGAATGCTCGCAAGATGAGGGCCCATCGCCTGCGACGGGGACGGGAGTACCTCCGTACCTCCGCAGTCCGGGCACGGCTGAATTCGCTTACTAATTCACCGAAGTATCACTGCATCTGCTCCAAATTCTCCTCTCTCCCAACGTCAACAACATATATCCCCGTTTCTGCACTGATCTCGTGCCTGCGGCCTTGAGTCCACTCGCTTCTTGGAGCACACCAAAGCTCGGAACTCTTGGCTTTAGGAGGTCAATGACTAGGCCACGTCAATTCGGGATTCTCTCCTACTCCCCGGAAAGATCGCCTGGGGAGAGACTCGAGAAAGCCATCACGTCTTGTGAGGTGATGACAGGCCAGGTACGAAGAGAAGGACATGGGAATAGAAATGAAGCGAGCTGGCTTCCAACAAGACATAATCTTCGAAGCATCTTCAAACCTTGATTCGGATAGCACGGAAAACTCAGTATTCCAGGCTAGATGCCTGCAAGTCCTAACAGTACGATGCACTAATTTCGGAAATTCAAGGGTATTGTCAATGCCATCTCGGTGAAGCTTCATAAAAGGTCGCGACGACTCTCGCGTAGGTGGTATCACTCTCTCTCGCCCTAATCATCACCATGTTTTCCAAAGTCTTTCTTTCTTGCTTCTTACTCGCTAGCACCGCTCTCTCCTCTCCAATCCTCGAGACTAGAGCAGAACGATGGGAAACCCTCCCAGCAACACCAAAACTTCCAGCCCCTATTAAAACTACCCTAACACCCGTCAACGGTGTCCAACTCTGGTCCCAATCCTACAACTCTGCTGCTGGTGGCGTGCCACTAGTTCTCATCGCAGGAGGTTTAGGTTACTCAGCCTACTTCGGAGACGTAATAACCCAACTCTCAAAAACCCACCACGTCATCGCCATTGACCGTCGTGGCCACGGCCGCTCCACATATCTGCCCAAAGACGTCTTCACCTTCGACCAATTCGCCAAGGACACCTCTGACTTGCTTGCAAAATTGGGTGTCTCTTCCGCAGTATGGGTAGGCTGGAGTGACGGCGCCGCAACAACACTTGCCGGTCTTTTGAACCCCACAATCACAAAAACGATCAGCAAAGCGTTCGTGTTCGCTGGATTTCAATCTCCCAAAGATTCAAATACCACATTCACGGAGAAACCCATTTACAACACTTTTCTCACTCGTTGCGCAAGCGAGTACGCTACTTTGCAACCAAAAGCCAATTTCACCGATTTTGCGAAAAAGGTTGGAACACTGGAGGCTACGCTGCCGACATGGAGTGATGCGGTTTTGGCGAAGATTCAGGGAACGAAGGTGACGATTGCGGGCGCTGATCATGATGAGGCTGTTAATCTTGCCGTTCCGGCTCATTTGAATAAGGTGATCAAGGGGAGTAAGTTGAAGATGCTTACTGGGGTCAGTCATTTTGCGCCTGTGCAGGATCCAGCTGGATTTACGAGTGCGGTCTTGGCCTCTTTGTGATCGGAGAGTAAGAAGGGGGCTAGCGATATCATACTCTGAGGAAAGACGAGAAGATGATTGAGGAGCTCTGCCACCGTCTTAGCGAGAATGATAGACACATTTAGCTAATCGTTCCTACCACCCGAACAATAATTGGAGATCATTCAAGCCAATGGGCTTCATTGGTATTTTTCTCTGGTCGGGGTTTTCGCAGCTCCGTTTGTTCAAAGATCAACCGTCCAATCCACATCAAGACCGAATGTGTTATCCACGTAACATGAGACTGCTGATTCGAGTTCCATACCGAGTCAAGCGAGTTTGAATCTCAAAAGCCGCGGCTCCAATTCATGTCCCAAGTGTACTGTCATTATCGTACAATCAGATCATCACTTCGAGCCGTCATAACCATTTTCCGCTATCCCATCCCACCCCCTTTGCACGAATCCACAAACCCCTAACCCAACACCCGATCCCAATCCGGCGTAACAACAAACTTGCCCCTGACCTGTCCAAAAGCCATTGCTTCACCTCCTATAGCCCCCTTCGCCACCGCAGCAACAGGCGCATCCTCATCCCTCTTAACCAACACAATATCCTGCAAAAAAGTCGTATCGATACCCTTGTGCAATTCCAAGCTCGCTCCACCCCAATTCAACGTCACCTTCCCACTCTTATGTACCTGCAATTTCCCCACGAGTCCCGAAGCGAGTTTGGGTAGATGGGGTGGTCGTTTCGATTTCGCCTTTTCGTCGTCTTCGATTTTTATTGTTGGGGCTGGTGGGGGTCCTGGGGCGCCGGGGATTGATATTGCGGTTTCTGTTGGTGCTGCGGGCGTGGAGGATTCTTCAATCGGTTCTTCGTCTTTCACGAAGATTGGTTTTTGGGGGAGGAGGTCTGGGACGACAGGCGGGAATTGGAAGAGATACGCTCGATCTTGCTTATGATCTTCTACTATCCCACCCGCCTCGTTTACAGTGACGTGTGCTAATTCCTTTGTCAGTGAGAAAAGGTCTTGTTGGTAACGTTCGTATTCTGCGTGATCTTCTGCTGTGTTGAGGACTGGTTGGGAGTGTTTTGGTCCTAGTTTGTGGGTGCGTTTTGTTTTTATCTCGGGGGTATCTTTTGGATCTATGTTCTCTTTGAGGATAGTGGATGCGGGGAGTTCTTCTTCGGCGTCGTCCATTGGCTCTTCTTTTATTACGGGTTCTGTTTGTGCTGGCTCGTCACGGTAAACGCCGTGGAAGGGCGTTGAGCTTCCTGTTATCTCGACATCTTTGGCTGGCTGCTTTCCTTTGCGCACGCTGGAGATGGGCGTGCCAGTGGCTCCATCGTTGTCGATAATTTCTTTCTTGACGGGCACGTCTAGATCTGGTTTTATGGGCGGTGCTCGATCCCGATGTTCGTGCCGATTCAGTCGGATGGGATGCATGTGAATTCGCTCTTTCTTTGAAGGTTCACCCGAAATTTCTGTCTCTCCAGGCTCATCAGCTATATCATCGTCGCTGAGCAAATCAATTTGATCGATATCTCGTCGTTTTCCTTCTTCAACTTCGTCTGGATCGGATGATATGTAACCACCATCTTGAGCCTCCCGGACTGCATCCAAGTCCATCAAATCACCGCCTTCGGTTTTTGGTCTGACACCATGCTCAAATTTGACGTGTTTTATTGATGCCGGAACATTTCGAACGTTATCAGATCCTCCGGCTGTCACATTGCTGGGTGCCCAGGGTCTTGGGAAAGCTTTGCCTCTGCCAATATCTCCTACATTCCATGTTAGACAATATTTGATCAAAACTTGGCCATCGTCAAGTTTGTTCACCAGATATGACTGAGCCCGCAGAGAATGGGCCGGCTGGCATTGGCGCTCTCGACTCTCCCATAAACCCTCCACGACCTCTTGTGCGACCGCGATTCGACTCTCTGGCTTTGCGCGCAGCATCTCTGGCGAGTCTGGCTTGTTCTCTTTCATAGCGCTCCTGCTCGCCTTTCCTCCGCTGTGCTTCTTGTTGTGAAATCTTCGCTCGCTCTTCAACAGTTCGACGGCCTTTGCCCCTTGGAGCGACGACCTTTTTGCCTCTCCCTCTTCCCCTCGTTGGCTCAGACATTTTGGAGTTGATTGTCCGATGTGATTGTTGTTGTGATGTTCGTGTTTGGGAAAATATTTATATTTGGAACTATAGTTCTAAAGATCGTGAGTCCGCCGATGTGAGGCTTGGCGTCGATCGGCTATTCTATTACTTTTGACTCACCAAATTTATATGTCCATATAACAACTCTCAATGACTCGGTGACCCGCCTTCAATCCAATTCATAATCACCATGGAGAACACTACGCCCCCAGAAGAGACCAAAACACCCACCATGGACGGCGCATCTGATTCAGCACCTCAAGCCAACGGAGCTCCCCAACCACCACCGAAAGCTGCACCACCAGAGGAGAAGAAGTTGTCGGGGAAGGAATTGAAGGCACAGAAACAGGCTGAAAAGGCGGCGAGAAGAGCTGAGAAGCAGACGGCCCCTCCACCAGCTGCAGCAGGCCCATCAGCACCAGCATCAGGCCAAAAGGGCAGCCAAAAGCAGTCCTCGAAAGGAGCACCCGCACCGGGGAAAGCACCCGCAGGAACCGGGTCAAGCCAGCCCGCCACAATGCCACTGAGAAATAGAAGAGGATCAACCAGCGCCCCAGCCGTGAAGCCCGTGGTGGCAGCACCAAAACCAAAGGTCAAGCAAGTAGGGCTGTTTGGACATTTATATGGACATCCGCGACGATACGGCATAGAAGGCGCATCAAAAGACGTCCATCCGTCAGTACTGGCTCTTGGACTACAGATGAGCAGTTATGAAATATGTGGCAGTACGGCAAGATGTGTTGCCATGCTGTTGGTGTTCAAAAGTGTAGGTCAATTATCGGACGCATACCTCGGGCATACTGACAATTCCAGGTCATTCAATCATACACTACGCCTACAGGACACGCGCTAGCCCGTCACTTCATCCCTCACTGTCTGTCTCCACAAATCGAGTACCTCAAATCGTGTCGGACCATCAGCGTATCTATGGGCAATGCCATTCGGATTCTAAAGGACGCAATCGCAAACGTCGATCCTTCGACATCAGACGAAGAAGCCAAAGCCGACTTATGCGAATGCATCGACACCTTTCTTCGAGAACGGATTACAGCAGCGGACGAGCTCATAGCAAAAACAGCCGCGGACAAGATAAACGAGGGAGACGTGATCATCACATTTGCAAAGTCGAGCCTGGTACTCAAGTCGTTACTGCGTGCGAAAAAGCTGGGGAAATCATTCAGAGTGATAGTGCTGGACTCGAAACCTCTGTTCGAGGGAAAGAGAATGGCAGAAGATCTGGCTGCTGCAGACGTACCTGTGCAGTACAGTCTGATTTCAGCTGCTGCGCATGCTGTAGGCAACGCAACCAAAGTCTTCCTCGGCGCACATGCTATGATGGCGAATGGCCGATTATATAGCCGGGTGGGGACCGCCATCGTTGCAATGCTCGCCCATGACAAAGACATCCCAGTCATCGTTTGTTGTGAGAGCTACAAATTCACTGATCGAGTCGCTCTAGACTCGATTGTGGCTAACGAGATTGCGCCGCCCGAGGAATTGTTAGCAAACAGAAACGAAACGGACGAAGAAAGAGATGGCACATTAAAGACATGGAAAGAAACGCCAGGTTTGCAGATACTTAACATACTCCACGATGTCACGCCAGCCGAGTACATCAAGATGGTCATCACAGAGTTTGGAAGCTTGCCGCCGAGCAGTGTACCGGCTACACTACGGTTCATGGAGGAATCTGGGAGATAACGAATGAAAAGTAACTTGAAGAAGGTAACGACCAGAAGAACGAGCCATGTAGGAATGAAATGTTTGAGTATTCTATATCTTTCAGTCAATTACTAATTACAGCCTGACCGACCAGATCCGTCTCGAGTTTAACCACCGCTCAGTCGACTCTCAATTCAGTGCCGACAAGAATCAACTCGATTTCGGAAAAACCGTTGACTCAAGAAACGATAGCGCTACGTTCCTGGCAGTTGAAATGAACGACAAGTTCCAGGAATACTAGTATGTCGAGATATATCCTGAGCATCTGTCTCGAACTGAGAGAAGGTTTTGCTGCCATTTCGTCGATGAGTTCCGATAACTAAAAGTGGGATCGCATCTGAAAAATACGAATCCTTTTGCCTTCTCAATGTTGCCTTAGCTAACGCCAATGATGCCGTGTCTGCGGCAAAGAGCCAACCACTTATCTCGCTCCGCCCAAACATATCTTCCTGCATACAGCCCGGGTGTCAATAGTTTCGACTGGCTGATAGCATCATTACGGCTTGGGGCCATTTGGACTCACCGGTAACAATCAGGTCCCCAGCTGAGCCTCACTTTAGACTATCGTATTCCCTTTGATAGACATCCCGTCTCTTATCCTTCCTACCGTTGCAGCTCTCGCTATAACTAGATATCATGTCGACAACGACAGCAGCGTCTCTCGTTTACAATGCTCCAGAAGTCAATTCTGGTACAATCACTTCTTGGGTCCCATTGATTACAGCCTGGCCTTCGTCAAAAGGCTGCGCATCTCCACTTTTTTACCTTCATCCGGGCCTGTCATGTCCTTTCATTTGGGACCTTGGACTCGGATACTTCTTCGGACAGACACAGAAATGCATCCCTGCGGCGGTCACGGCGTGACACGAGCAAGGTCATCAAGATCCGGATGGATTTACCAGCCTCAGCATACGACCAATTGTTTGTCCGGCTGCATATACAGCAGCTGCTATATCTACAAACTCTGTATCCAGTACGATGATTGTCTGCTGCTCTTTGTAAGTATAGCAATCCCTATCTCCTCTAACCTCTGGACAGACGGTTACCTTTCTAGCCTCTTCCTCTGAGTGCATCGTCACTACCTCAAGCGATCAACTCGTCAACCTTCATTAACGTTGTTATCATCAGGGGTTGGGACGTGGCTACGGCGACTCCAAGCTCGAGCACATCGTCAACCCTCGTCTCCACCACAAACAATGCATGGCCAGCTTCTGGTCGCTTATCCTCCGGCGCAAAGACGGGCATTGGCATTTGTGCAACGTTAGGTGCAATAGGCATGCTCGCGCTGGTTGGTGCGCTCTTCCTCCTCTAAGACGGTCGAAAGTCACACATCACGACTGTATGGGCATATATCCGCAGCAGGCTGAAGCAACTATGTGCATGAAATGTCAGGACACCAATCTCTGGTGGAGATGCTGCAAGAGCCGGTAGAGCTTTCTCCTGTGACGACGAAGAGATAAAAATGGGAAAAGCACAAATCTCTGCGGCTTATCCTTGTGCGACCCCGTTTTTTCCGCTTTCTTGTCTCGACGCTTGAGACATTTTATTGACTTCACGGTTATTGAGGTATGTATTAAGCTTCTTAACCATGTTCAGCGTCATTGAACTGTGTACACTGCACTGCGACAGATGGGAACAGTCTCAAATCGATACCGGCAGCGATTACTTAGCTTCTGGCAGTTCTGTCTACTTGCCCGGAGATTTCACAAGCTCGATTATAGCTTCGCGAAAAGTTGTTGGGGGAGACTGATTTCACGATGTTCGAACGGCCTAACAGAATTGCATTGATGAATGCGCTGCAGGCTTAGAACGGCCTGCGAGAGGGATGCGGATGTCATTCAGGTACTCATGGCAGCACATTACGTCAGCACGATGTCCAATGTTATGAAGAGCCAGCAGATACATTGTTGGAGTTGCCGTGGAAATGGACCAGCCTCCAGAGCATATTGTAAGACACAACGACTTGCTTGAGACATCTCATTGAGTCTAGACTTATTGACATACACTTTCATCTGGACAATATGGGGCGGACTTGCAACGCTTACTTCTTTGCCACGGATAGGCACGTTTCCATTATGTTTGCGAGATGCAACCACGGCCTGCATTCACAGCCAGGCCGACGCATGGTTGCACGGCATATTTCCGATAATTTCCAACAGTTACTTCAATAAGAATGTTCAGGCTGAATCAACCCAACAATGCTAGGCTAAATAGTGCTGCGTTCTCCAGCCTCGAATTGGATTCTCCTGATCAGGATCTGCACTGGCACTTCATCATGGACTCTGGACGACATGATGAAAACGCCGTTCTATTGCCGGAGGTTTCTCTTGCCCTGGAAGTCGAATCTTCTCACGTCATGATGGAAAACAAACCTTATCCCCTTCAGGATGTGAAGTCCTCGTCTAATTCAATTTCGACTTTCGACACATCTCCAACTTGGTCCAGCACAAGCTCTATACCGCCAGCCTCAAAATTCAAGGTCGCGAAGAACAAGTTCTCACGAATGATCCATCATTTCTGGATGGTCGAAGTCGTCTCTTGCTTAATCTCCTTCCTCTGCTTAGGCCTCATCATTCTTGTCTTTCTGGCCTACGATGGGAAAAGACAGAAAACGCATGGGATATATTCTGGACTTCCAACCACGACTGTCAATATTCTCATCACGTTAATGCGGACTGCCATGGTTTTACCGGTGGGAACTGCGTTGGCTCAATTGCAGTGGAGTTGGTTCAAGACTGAGCAGCAATTGGCTGACATGGAGACTTTTGCGGATGCAACGAGAGGACCGTTTGGGAGTATGATTCTGTTGAGCAAAATGAGTCAACGGCGATTTTGGTATGTTGGAATTTGGTAGATTAGCCTTTGACTTGGTATACCACTGACTATCTGCTGTAGGCACTTCGCCTCGATCGGCGCCATTCTGACTATTCTTTCTTTGCCGCTCGAGTCCGTGGTGATACACGGCCTGTCAGTGCCAATGAAAGGTGATCCACTGCCGGATAAGGACGTCAATCAGAGCGATATTGGAGTGTATCGGACCAATCGCTATGAATGGGCATTGCCACTTTCCAATGATGCTCACCTCGGAGGTCGGGTTCCGCCACCCTCCATTATTGCTGCAATCAACCAGGGTATTGCTCAAGGAATTAGCTACGGCGACTGGGAAAACGCAAAAATGCAAATGCTTGCTCCAAACTGCAGCACGGGCTTTTGCGAGTATCGTCGATACCAATCGCTTGCCATCGAACCTATCTGCGAGGATGTTAGCTCACATGTGGTGACCACGGATCGGCAATACTCCTTACCTGCTAATCGTGGACTCGCGAGTGAGCTCACCTTGGGTCTCAAAGATGGTCTCATTAACACCACAGTTTCATTTCTATATCCGGATGGTGCATGGTTTCAAACTGCCTCTGAAGTAGGCCCACTCGTTGCTAACATCTTCATTCTTATGAGTATGCTGGATGAACCCATTGCGATTGAATGCGCTCTTTATTGGGTCGTCATGACCTACAATTCGACAACCTCAAACGGATACTGGAACGAATACCTCTTCGATTTATTTGTGACCACCATTGACACTCCTGCTCGTCAAGCAGCCATTCATCCCCAAGAAGGCCAGGACATTATCATGAATTTTGGCGACGACTGCTGGATCAATGGAACCCAAATACTATTCTCAGATCAAGAAGCGAATGCCACTCTCAAAGAAGATTGCACATTTTTCATCGCCGCCTCGGCACAAGAAGGTCTTCAGAATTGGCTCAGAAGCCCCATCCACGGTTTCGTCGGCTCATTATCAGCAGATCTTATCCCGTCCAACACTTTCATCACTGTCCTTGACACGCTCTTCCGAGAACGGAAAGATCATTGGCCTACCATAAGGAACAAACCAGCGTCCATGTCAGCCTGGCTACGAAACGTAACCTACTTTCAAATTTTTAGTCCCTTCACACAAACACTCACTGCATCCATCCGCACACTTCCTCGTGGCACCCTTCTCGGTGTACATACTTGGGGTCAACTCTCCGCTGGCACCATGTATGATTCCTTCCGCTTCAGAGTGCTGTGGCCTATAATGATTTTCCCAGTTATACTGGTACTGGGGTCCGCGGTATTTACAGCGCTTGTGGCTGTTGGGGCTAGAGACCATCTTTGGAAGAAATCTAGTCTGCCGTTTGTGTTTTTTGGGCTTGGGAAGAGGGTTGGGGAGTATGTTGATATGGTTGAGGAGGCGAAGGGAATGAGGGTTAGGTTGGAGATGGGAGAGGGAGGGATGAGGTTGGTGGAAGTTGGGGTTGGGGATGGGCATGGACCTGGGAATGAGCATGAGAATGAGAATGGGGACGGGAATATGGACGGGAATGGGGATGGGGGAAAAGAGAAGCAGGACATTTGAATGGATAACGTGAAGGGGACGAAAATGGAAAGTGTGAAGATGTGGACTGCTTTATGACTTGTTGACTTGTGGATGGGATTGCGAATTCACATAGTCGGCGTTAGCAACCGGTTCAAGGGAATCTTATGGAAGGTCTATATAACACTGTTACCAGCTCACCTATCTTGAGCCCGGAGCACTTTGTTTTGGCGTCCTTTATATAGTTATGAGCTTCTGTTCAGTCAATAAAATTTCAGCCTGTCCACATTTCCATCTATACTTCGTGTCCTCAACCACGACCTGGGACCAAAGGAAACCCGATACACTCGCGAGGATACATACTGACCAATTTGGAAATCAATCTCTTCCATTCTTCGCCAATGATCTTATCGAGGTTCTTATGGTTATTACCTGGCTTACAGTGAGTGACCTATCGCAAGGCTCTCACAAGCTTAGACTTAGACAAGCTTTGTTAACGTGTCAATCTTGGATGGAGAGAAGTAGGAGAGTAGCGTTGAAGCAAAGACCTCACTGACACATGTTCTGACACTGTCGATATCATCGATTGCAAGATACAAAGTTTATATTACTCTGAACTTGCACGCCCTATCTCGACTTTCCACTCCAAAAGTCCACAGCACCCTCCACCCTCCACCTCATAACCAAAACGATAACAACCACCACCCACCACCACCACACTCATAAAGCCTTCTGAAACCCCTCCCCTTCAACAACCCACCCCTCGGGAAACACCATCCCCTCCCTCCCATCCCACCCCGCAACCATCATTCCCACAGCCGCCAACAAGCCCCCACTACTCGGAAAGTACGGCGTCCTAACCCTAACCCCACCCACCGGCATGCCCACCTCATCAAACACAAAGTCCCCATTTACCAACCACGCCACCGCTTCCTCGCCCTTGCCCCTCCGCGCAGCCGTCATTGCGAGGAGCGGGAAATCCCAGCCGTACGAGTGTGTGAAATTCCAGGTTGCGTAGACCTTCTCGAGGGTGCTTTCAAAAATGGTCAGGTTGAGGAGGGGGGAGGGGGGAAGGAACCCGTTTAGGGCGAGGAGAGAGGGGTGGTCACTTGTTAGTTTGGGGGTTGTCCAGGGATTTTTCACGGATTCGTGAAGGACGTACAGTCCCTCTTGTGTAGGGAAGGGTGCGAGGTTCTGGCGCACTGTTGTCCATTTGGGTGGAACGGGTTTCTTCTGTCGCAATTTCCAGTTCGAGGCTATGGAGAGACCGAAGTCCCAGTATGCCAGTTCGAAAGGTGGATTCTTCGTTATATTTGGTTTTGTGTTTTCCGAAACGAGGTGGAGTGGGGGTCCGAGGTCGTAGACCTTTGTGGTGGAATTGAACCACGCATAACTGGCCATGAAATCGGCGAGTTTGGTTAGTACATCATCCCATTTTTGAAGCGTTTTCGCGGTGGGGAATCTGCGATATTCCATTTCCGCGAAATACATGGCATGAGGTTGTTGCCAAATGAGCAGACTGTTGATTTGGCCTGGTGCCGAACGACCGGATGGATCACACATTTTGCCCAGGCGGGCACCTTCGTAGCCTTGGTTTTTGGCTCGTTCGATGCTGGAGGGGAGTAAACGGCTGTAGATGCCGATGGCGCGGTCGTAGAGAGACCATTTGTTCCAGATTGTCCAGTGAGCTAGGTGCCAGAACACCATTTCCATGTGGAATTTGCCATACCATCCATTATTAACCAAGCCAGATTCTTGTGCCGGGTCTTTGCCTGCCCCGTTCACTGCGAGAAGGTATTGCGAAAGGATGATCCGACGTTGCAACTCTTTGGCCGAAGAGTTTGTGCTGATCGGTAGAGAGATGAAAGCCCCATTCTCCCAATAATCCTGCCACCACCGCTTTGCTTCCTCCCTGGTTTTGGCCATGGTAGGACTTCTCTCCGGTGTCGATTTTTCCGCAAAGGTGACCGTGAATCTGAAACCGTCGACCTCCTTGTCACTAGGTTTTAAAATATATCTGTGACCATCCTCGCCCTCCTTCTCAATTCTCGCACCACCCTCCCACTCGATATGCGCAAAATAAACCGTGGAATCAAGAGTATGCTTTATCGTTGCCCCGTTCTTTGCTTTCTCCAAAAACGTCTCATGCCTGCTCGTCTCATCCCAAACTCCCACAAATGGCGCATCAAATTTATTCTCCCCACTCGCGTACGGAAAAGCCAGGAAAATGCCCAACCGGTCCTTCCCAAGTAGGTTTGACTTGATCTCCACAGCAATTGTATCAGCATGAGGACTTGCCACAGTGGTGATCTGAACTGCTTCTCCACCCACATCAAACCTCGACTCAATACGCCCCTCCCAAAGATCCAAAACCTGGCTCTTCCCCTCGAGCGTCTCCTCTGTCACAACATTGTCATCGCCAAACCACAACCCCACCCGGCCCAGATTGATCCGGTGCGGATTTGCAATCAACCACTGCCCAATCTCTTTCTCCTGCTCTCTTTCATTTGGCTGTTCATAATTGACAAGTCTGTCATGAGTCCACCATTCCACGCCCGTAAAATCCTTGATCTCTATTGAGGTCTGATTCGATGCGATCAATGTCTTAGTCGTGGATGGATCCGATGTTCTGGGTAGTGAGTCATTGTGCCAACCCCACGAAGACAGCGTATTATGCGGAATAAAAGTCTGAAGCCCAGTAACATCGACGCCGAAAGCGAAGTTGCCGTTGCCAACTTGTAGAGGACTGTAAGGATGTGAGGTGGGGAGGTGAAGGTTGAATTGCCGGACTATTGATTTGCGATCGATTTTGGCGCGGACCGACGTGGTGAAGAAGAGCAGGAGGAACGCCGTGGTCGAGGTGAGACATTCGAGCATTGCGAGGCGTTGCGGGCGGAAAAAGTTACTGGCCTGCGAGTCGTGATGAAGTTTTGATGACCCTGAAATCCCGGGTTATCTGACCCCGGATCTGCGGACAGGTGTACATAGTATATTAAAGTAATTAAGTCTGATTAATAAACCTGACCTGTGTGGGTTGTCGTCAGCTAAAAATAAGGCACGGGTGCGATAATTGCTGAGGACTGGAAATTGGGAAGAAAAGATGATCGGGAGAGAAAAGTGAAAATGAACGGTGTCAGGATGACAAGAAAGACAGATTCTCTGGTTGTTCGGCTGGCAGATGATGTATGCTAGTCTTCTTCATCTACACCAGTAAACCTGACCTGTCATCATTTGTCTTCTTTTCTGACAATTTCGACATTACATGCCCGACAACAAACAACAGGCCGAATTTATTACAAGCTCTGCGCAGGATTCTTCTGCTCCGAATCAAGCTTCCTCCACACCATTCCTCCTGTCGTCGTGACCCGAGAGAGCGTAATGGGCCCGCCAACGGTTATTATAAAAGCTAGTTGAATAGCCAACCAGGTTGGGGGCTCCTAGGTTGTTGCGCACGTCCCAGGAAATCTGCAACCTGTTAGCAAGGACGTTCTCTGTCATCGTACGTGCAGTTTACCATTGGAGCTATAGCGAACAACCCTTGGGCTCGACAATCCATATCCTTCTCATCTATTCTACAGCGGAACAACAAGTCGAGAGATAGGCCCGGCCCATAGTCCGAAGTGGGTAAAGATGAATTCCCGGCCGATTCGATAGAACAAAGCATGACAGACTCAGTGTTGTTGATCTCAAATAGTGATTGAACCCCTCTTGGAACAATGTATGGGAGACAGAGCCAGCCGTTTTTCGAGCAGTGCTGCGACCACTGTGGCAGATAAAGTGTTGGATCAAATTTCGGATGACAATTGATGGTCCAGTCCATGCTTCATCCTATAAGTGTGACCTTGTTATTGATGTTCAAGCTATCAAGATCGAAACTGTGGTCCTCTGACTTGGCAAGCTGAGGCGGGGAACTCTCGTCCATTGCTGTGCGCCAGCGTTCTTGCTGTCGCCTCAATCTGTCTTCCGGCCATCTGAGCCATGGTAGGCCTGAGGGATCGATAATCTCTTTGATCATTTGTAGCGCATTCTCGGTCCAATTCTTGGAAAACCACTTCTCTCCCAAACTCATCATTGTCACAACGTAGTGAGCAAGAATGATGAGCGCGGCAGTGTGATGTTGACGTAGAAGTAAGACATATTCAGCAGGGACAATGGCGGTCCACTTCAAAATAAAACCAAGGTCCATCTCCGCACGAGTATTTTCGGGGACAATCTCTGGGGACGCTAGTTTGAACTGGACGTCTTTGTAAATCGACTCCAGCTGGTCAAGCGCTGTGAGGCAGGCAGTCAAATTCGAACTAGCGTCTGTGACCAGACTTGGCACGATCTCGTGTTTCAAGGCGTCGAATCGACTCTGCACCTCTTCGGGAAGATGAATACCAGTGTACGAGTCCAATGTCCAGGTACCAAACATGGCCTTGATGGGGCTCTCTCGAAGCTGAGCTTGAGCCGGCCCAAGCACTTCAGCCACTCCACGCGTCAAACTGAAAACGCCGAGGATGTCGTTGAACGAAGACGTATAAAGATCAGTGGAGTCATGCTGCGTACTTCTAGGTCGGGATAACGCGGATATTCCTATGACAGAGAGAACGATGGCCATACATACAGCGGCCTCGCAATTGTCTTCATTGATAGACGGCAAGACAGGGCGAAAATGAGATAGTGCCCGGCCTTGATGAAGAGTGGCTAGAGCCATGAATTTGTTCTTCTCGGCCGGTCTCAATTCGCAGAGGTGAAAAGCTGATAAAGCGAGAAGGCCATGCATCAGGAACCTGTGCTGGACGGCCAGTTCGGGTACGACAGATTCCCAGATGATATGAATGCGCTCCATGTTGGAGAAGCTTCGGCAAGTGGAGCGGGTATAGTTGTTCATCAGCAGTAGATCTTGGCTCCAATCTGGAGCAGCGGTTGGTTTTGGGACTTTGAATTGGGTCAGGAATGAGAAAGTGTCTGATTCTGGAGAATGAGACTCGCTGCCGCCAGGTGACGGGAAACCACCAGCGGCCTGAGGTAGCTGGCGTATGAGTCAGTCAACGGCACGGTTGCGGCCCCAGGCACCGAACGTGGGCTCCTGACCACGGCCCCAACGAGGGCTCTTGACCACGGCCCCAACGACGGTGGCTTTGGGGGGATCTTGTCGGTAATTTGGTGGTGAGACTTACCCCCGAGTTGACGGGATAGGGAGACTCAGTCTGAGACAGAGAAAGACTCCGACCGGAGTCCACGTCATAATCTACCAGACTGCACCGTTCGCCGCGTCTCACGCAGTCGCGACATGGGCGCTGCTCATCACACTTTTATGGAAATCCTGCTCAGCTGGGTTCTGTGGTGTTCTGTTGGATTTCGCATGCGACGTACCTTGACGCGACGCTGCTTGCACCGCAGACAGCCGTTGCGGCTTTTCTTGTGGCCTGCTCTCGACGGCATTGGAGAAAATGAGTAGGCGGGAACTCACATCATAATCAAGGAGTCGGAGGTCTTGGTGCAGGTGGGATCGTGGAGGTGGAAAGTTCGTCCGGACTCCGGGGCTAAGCGTGGCAAGCATTGGAGAGATTGAAATGGACGGAACCTTAAGCGTTTTATACCAGGTCGACGGGCTCCAGGGTCTGACGATGGATCGGAGACGGACGATCGAGACTCTTTCTTACCTGAGCCACTATTTCGGATCGGGCACGTTGACGCTACTACGGAGGCATACATGCCACGGTAGTGCGTGTGCCTATAGTTATACCAGTGATGACAGTGGCTATGGGGGGGGGGGGGGGGNGGGGGGGGGGGGGGGGGTTGTGTCGTACTTGGCCTCTGTCTATAGCGGGTCAAACTCTGTCTATGGCGGGTCAAACTCTGTCGATGGCGGGTCAAAGGCCGGGACCGCCACAATGGCTTGAGGTCAAACAATGCTGTGCGGGTGCCCTGAAGGTGCCCTTAAGGTGCCCTGGGCCTGGGGCCTGGATGGTTTCTACACAGTACAATGCCTAGTGCCTACACAGTGTTCGCACATAGTGCCTACACAGTGTTCGCACATAGTGCCTACACAGTATTCGCACCTAGTGCCTACACAGTATTCGCACCCACCAACACACGCCGTACCTTACCCAGTACCACCCAGCGCACCCCCACCTCGTGACTTTGGCGATAACCTCCGTCATCTCTCAGGTCACTTCTACCCCGTACGCGCTACCCATTATTTACCTACCATTACCCAACCGTGCCATCTTACCAACCACGGACCACCAGCAACCAATCCCACAACAACGAAACATCACCCCCCCTCTCCCCTTCCGTCAGGCATGGCCTACACTACTCTCCAAAACAAGGCCATCGCCGACTTCAGGGCCATCACAAATGTCGACAAGACCACGGCCGCGCGCGTCCTCAAAGCAAATGCATGGAATGTCCAGAGCACTGTCAACAGGTACTCAAGCTGTCCGACTACATATCCTATATCGAGCCTAATCATCCCCCAGCTTCTATTCGAATCCCAGCGCCGCCTCTGCTAGCCCGTCTCGTGGCGGACTGAGCAAGCTATTTGACAAGTATAGAGGTAGCTCAAACATATGTGCGCCGGTCTGACTGTGCAAATCTAACACTGCCTAGACCAGCCGAAAACCTCACCCGACACAATCACCATCGAAGGCTCAACCAAGTACTTCGAAGCTATCGGCGTCGACCTAGAAGGCGTTGACAGCTTCATCGTATCCGAAATCGTGCAATGTCCCTCCATGGGCGAAATCACAAGAGAAGGCTTCACAGAGGGGTGGAGTGAACTAGGCGCGTACGACACCATCGAGAAACAAAAGAAATTCATACAGCAGCGAAAGGCGACTCTTGGACTACCAGGCAACCGCGAAGCTCTCAAGAACATTTACAATCACACCTTCAAGCTCCTTCTTACAAGCGCAGGACAGCGGGCCGTAGAGAAGGATGTGTGCATCGCAATGTGGCAGGTTCTGTTCAAGGCACCGTCTCTGGATTGGCGGACACCAAAATTCGACTGGCTCGCACTATGGACCGAGTTTGTGACGGAGAACAGCATCAAGATGATCAATTCAGATGTGTGGAAGCAGACGTTCAAGTTCGCCGAAGAATCGGCAAAGGACGAGACCTTGTCATGGTGGAGTGAAGAGTCAGCTTGGCCTGCACTCATTGATGAATTTGTGGAATGGCACAAAGAGAAGAACCCAACCCCTGGAGATCAGGACATGGAAGACACTGAGTACTAAGACAACATCTGGCGAGCAAGAAATACTTGGGAATCTTCAGTACAATCTCTGTGGGCTTACGACCAATGATGTCGAAATCACGATAATTGCTGGTAGATTGGAACATACTCAGAAGCATAGCGTGGCGTAGATAGCGTGGGTAATGATTTTATGATCGCTATGATATACCCACCGCATCAGTGGTTTTTAAGATGGAACTGAAAATCGCGTCGGCTCGATCCGCTTAATTCATTAATTGTTATCCCCTTCCACGCTGGTCCCTTGCTCTCAATACACAGTAGCTAGTGACCGTTCATTAGGTTGCCGTCCAAATTGGCATCGATATTGACAGACCTGGAACGAGAGGACCTTGGTGGGCTCGGCTATCGTATGGTTTTATGCACTGGAATTGTGCACGCGAAAATTAAGTCCAGTCAACCCCTCCAGCATGCCGAATCTACTCACGCCACTGTATCGATGCATGCTTCATGATACCCTCACCGAGGCTTTTACCGCCCTAAGTAGGCAGGTCCATCTTCGGGGCTTCCCATCTCCCTGTCTTTTTCCATCACCGGGCATTTCTTCTATCTTCCGATCCGGAGACTTGGGGATGGAGGGTGGGCTCGGCATCTGTCGGGAGGGAGAGGACAGGGATTGGAATGGCATTCGGGCCCTCGGGGGAGATAATGGGGAGGTTTCTGTGCTGCCGACTCCGAGCGGGGAAGTGTGGGTTTCTTCTTCGGCCCGGTTGGGAAATGGATGGATGGATGGATGGATGGATTGATTGATGCGTGAGTGGCTGGGGTTCTGGGCATGGAAGGAGATGTCTAAGAATACTTGTTGAAATAAGTACCACATACCCGACTAAAGTCCGACAGCACTTCAATCCCAGAAATAGTAACAAGAAACCTCGCCAGAAGTGTTACTACCTATAGACACAATTAGAGTCTTTTCTTCCATTGAGAAACTTATTGGTTCCTACCTCTTTAGTAAGGATTTCGATTCTCGGATATGATTCGGATATGAAATACTTTGCGAACCCGTCTGTACGTTTTTTTGCTGTTCCCATGGTCGTTGATTGAACTGGGGTTTGCTTGATTGTTGATACCGAAGATAATAACGGATATATTTGGTAGAGGGGGGTTTGTATTTTGAAGCGATATTATCCCCAGACCAGGTTAAGATAAGGTGCTACCTAAAATTAGGTAAAAGTATATTTTAGTAATCTAGTTCGTGCTCTTCTATCTATCGCTCGAATGTAGAGGGGAATTGAAGGAGCTACGAAGGGTATTTACTCGATCTTGTATTTGTGTTACTTTAGCGCTTAAGGTTGATGTTATTTAACGAGCGGCGAGTTAATAGAGATACTCAGCAATGCTTCTATTACGATCTCTGTAGTCCTGCACCAAAACCCTTCTATATAAAGCCTTCACCTGGAGGAAATCCATGGAATTACCCGCGATGGTTATACAAAATGGTTTGATTGACGAATAATAGGGATTAGTATCTTACTTTACGACTTCTAGGAGTTCGTACATAATTGTAGGAATATACCTATAGCTAAACGAGTAACACAGCAACAATACCAACTAGGTAAACACGATGATATGATCGTCTAGATTCGACCTCATTTCTCTTCAAGCACGGAATCCTCGCTGTTCGAATCTTCGCTTTTGTAGTTTGGCAGCGAAGAAAATCATTTACCAAGAAAATGTAATCGAGATTGTAAGACGATGCAAGGAAATGGCCCATGTCGATTGGATGAAGCCAAGATCAATATCAAACAATTAGATTTACTCGGAAACCTCGATACAGCCTTGCCTATACGATTGGCCTTGACGATTTGAGTATGCATCGCATTTTAGTATATCTTGGCTGGTGGTGTGTAGCGTACGCGGAAGAGGTGGTTGACCAAAGTATCTAGAAAAAGAAAAGGAAAAACGGGTCTTGCTTTGCTTTCCATGCAACTCAAACTCCCCACTAAGTACGCCAAGTAGACTTGATTTCGCTCTTGTCTGTGGCGTCGATATTAGTGAAAGCTTCTTTTCAAAAAAGAAATTCTCTATTGGATGCTGTAAGTCTATATCTTCTAGCTGCTTCCTTAGCTGCAATTGGAGTGAGGATAAACTGTTTTATAAGGCGATACGAAAGTTGGTGTAGACTGCGGAAGAGTGGTGGAGAGTTGGTAGTGGATGTGGATTCAGCTCTAAGATAAGAGATTGTGATGGCGAGTACTGAACTACTGATCAGCTTGATCCAAGGAAAAGAACCACCATCTCTTTGGCTTCATCCCACACGACTGGTTTTCAAATCTCTGTTTCGACAAAAGAACTACACACGATGAGACACAGTGAAGACCCATCGTCCGGCTTTGGCTTTTCGCGACACAAGAAATTCTCTATCATGCTCGTTTTGAGCTCAAAAGCTAACCGATTATAGAACGCAACTCTCCCCCTTGCGCCTGTCTAGACTCTCCAGGCTCGAAAGTCGAGGAGGGAAAGCGTATAGCACGATCAAAGACCAGGAGTAGGATTTGACCGCAGTCAAGTGAAAGAGGCCCAAAAATATTGAGCGAGAGATGAACAAAGAGGAATAATCCATTTTCCCATGTCAACCATCAGTCAGAGCCTCGAGCTCGCCGAATGGACAAACCCGAGGGCTTTCGCCTCTTCACTATGGAATACGAAATTGTTTGTACTTACTCCTGCCTTGTACAGGTCATGTTTGTGGGTCAACCTTTTGCCCTGGATTTCATGCTTAGTACTGAGAATATAAGAATAAAATCACAGGACCATTGGGCTGAAGAAGTGGCAATCATGAGAATAAGATTGCCCCTTTGTCATGTAGGACTTCGTGGCCTTGGCTTATATGTAGCGACTACAGGCTGTTCAAAGGAACGCTCCGTGGTTTAGGGTTGGATGTCACTCCCCGGAGTCGTTTTCAGACCGTCCCAGCAGATATCGGTGCCCTTGAAGTCACGATGTTAGAAGGAAGTCCAGATTGATCCAAAGCAGCCCCTTCTGTGCCTGTGCATGCGGTTGCCAACTCTGGACTTTCAAACCAATCCTGTCTTGGTGTCTTGGTTGTTATGTGCTGGGTGAACAACCCACGAGCTTTGTATTTCAGATGTATGATTAGTCGGTCTTGATAAGGTGTTGTAGTGCAAGACCTATGACGCCGATCTTGGCGACCACTTTCTTGATGGGGAGGTGGGCGACGAATCGACTTATTATAAGCCCTTGAGTGACGGAACCATGGATCGAGAAATGCGCAGTATCATGAAGATTAAGTGATGGTATGGTCGATGGCCTTGGCGAGCACCTTTGTGACAGACAAGAGGCGGACTATCAACGGTGTTGTCCTACCTAATGACGAAGAATAGAGAGGCTCCCGCCTGCTATCCACCAAGCAATCAACTGTGACTTACTGAGGCAAAGTCTTGGTTGTGACCATCGCCCAGCGCCGACGCCGCCGAGTCTAAACTCGGTCCTGTAGCCGGATTCGCAGGTTTCCTATCGCAAATGCCCATCGTGAGATTTGATCATTTAGGATTTCGCATTTGCGGACAGTACTACTAGAACTACAGTAGTCATGCCATCTCGCGTGTGGTCTCGGACCATTACTCCAACGCGACGGGAGAATTCTGATTGGATACCAACTCTGCCATTTCCAAAGGAGCATCGTGATGACAGATGGTACGAAGGACAGAATGCAGTCTGTTCGTATCCTTGACGTGATACTGTGTTACTGTGTATCACAGTACGATAATAGATCTGGCAAGGTACTGTCTGCACAATGATTGTGTGTATGATTGTTTACGGAGGTGGACGAAGAGATGACTGGATCATTAAAGGGCTCCCCACCTACCACCACCCAGCCAATCCCCTACCCCTACCTTACCACAGCAGACGAACCTTGAGAGATCTCCCAACCAGACTTCAGGGCTCAACCCCCACCCATACCCTAGAGAAGGAAAACTGCCAAGGATGAAGAGCGGAGGAATCCCGGATGGCTGAATAATTGAACGTTTCTTGCGCCATTCTTCGAGATTCCCAGGTCGTTGGAGGGCACGTTATGGGGCACGTTGCAACAACGGCTGCATGCTGGGGAAACGGTGGGCTGGTGTCCTTCAATCGTTCTTGTAAACAATTCGGATGCGACAGGGCATCGAGCCCAGTCAAACCAAGGTGGTTTCGGGGCCCTCGACAAGTTGCACCCAGCGACATCTGTCGTTGCCTCTCTGTTTGCAACAACCCAGCAGTTGGCGACTCCTCCTGGCGCATCAATGTTTGCCAGGAGGTGCTTGATGCAGTGAGGCCAGTCAGACGTGATCTCGACAGTCTGACCTGGCTCGTGGCGTTGTCAGCGAGAGTCTTTGAAAGGACTGGGTCAATGTGAAACAGCGACAATTGAGTGCGAGATGGGGGAAGAGAAGTTGAGTGTTGGCACATGAGCCTCATCAGTCCGAGTCTTTGAAAGGCACCAATGGGTCGCCATTGTATACGAAGACATCGTATCCAGACATGGCCCATATTGACATCGTTCTGTCTTCGATCGCTGTTGTCACTTCCAATCTATTTTCGGGAGTCGGAGTGTGGTGAGGGCGGATCCCGAGCGAGTCGGCGGCAGAAGCAAGCATATATTCCTCCACTGCTCGACTAGTGAAGAAAGCACAGACACCACTGTTCAGGTTGGGTCTCGAATGCTCCTGAAGGGACAAGACTCACAAGAAGACCTCAACCATTAAGCAACGCCCCATTAAGCTTGGCACAATGCCAGAGACATACGACTGAACGACATACCGAACCGCAGCACAGCAGACCACACCACACCACACCACAGCACACCCCACCCCACACACCGACTGCGATACACCCTCCCCGACCATCCTCTACAGACGTCCGGCCACAGAGCCTCAGAGAGGGGCATGCCGCCGGACAGCATACTCGTACAAGACATGATCGAGGACAAGGTCCTCGGTCGCAGACAGATGTTTCCCACCTCGACCACCACCGAACACACCACGATGAGGACTCAACGACCGGTACGACGCGACATGAGATGCAACGATATACAACACGGTCACTAACATATACACAGCACTGCACGCCCTTCACTCTTCCCTCCAACGGCCATCTCGTCATCAATCCCACTTCCACAATCACCCTCTCCAGCAATGCCGTCTTCACCCCCGAGTGCTCGCCACAGACCTCGCTGGCCGCTGCCTTTCCAGATGGCGGGATCTCCGGAATCACCGATCTCAAAGATCCATTCCATGCCTCGGTCACTCCACAAGCCTACGCGACCGGCGCTGCCACCGTTATCGCGTGGATGTTATGTATTATGCTTATGATCACCCCTAGGACCTTTTTTATCGGCGGCGCAGGAGGAGGATTTGGCATGTTGAACAGGCACGGCATGATCAGTGGTGCGCAGGGGAGTAATTCGGTCATTGGCGTTGGATCGCGACCATGGCTGCAAAAGGTCGCTGCGCTCACCGTTGCCATATCCTTGACCATTGCGACAGCCGACACGTTCGAAGTCGCCGAACGACAATACCTCATGGGGTACATGAATGCTGAAGCTCTTCGAACAGAAGTTGTAGGCAGTACTGAGATCAAGGTCTCACGCATCATATCCGATATTTTCCTGTGGCTGGCCCAGGTCCAAACTTTGATCCGCCTGTTCCCGCGCCACAAGGAGAAGGTGTTGATCAAATGGATCGGCTTTGCCCTGATCATTCTCGACTCGACATTTTCTTGTCTAAACAGTTTCATGGGTAATCATACTCCTAAGGCCCGGCCACGCCGCTTTCAAGATGCAATCCCGGCTTTGAGCTACCTTTTCCAACTGGCCTTGTCCATGCTCTACGCTGCGTGGGTCATCTACTATGCGATATGCAAACGCAGATATGCCTTTTATCACAAAGATATGAAAAATATCATCGTTGTGGCTTTCATGTCCATGATCGCGATCTCGACCCCTGTCGTGTTCTTCATCACAGATATCTCGAACGCTAGTGTTGCAGGATGGGGAGACTACTTCCGATGGGTTGGCGCAGCCGCTGCTAGTGTTATTGTTTGGGAGTGGGTGGAACGGATCGAAGCCCTTGAGAGGGAGGAAAAGAAAGATGGGATTTTAGGTAGAGAAGTTTTTGATGGTGACGAAATGTTGGAAACGAGTAGATCGGAAGAAGTTGTGTGGCCTCAACGACGAAGATTTTGGGGCCGCCGTGGTGGAAACGACAGCGATAACAGCATGAGCGGGGCCACAGCCTGTTCGTCTGGCCTGGACCTGGCCAACTCACGAAAATTCCGCGACTCCGGGCGCATGATGTTCGCAAAAGACTCTGGTCAGAAGAAACTCTTAAAAATTGGAGAGACCTCAGAACAAAACATGTCTGGACACGCACCAGAGCCTTATCCAACACCACCACCGCCAGCGATATCACCCGTTAGTCGAACAGACACGGCAAGCGCAGCAAGTACGGTATACACGGTGAGATACCACACCATTGCCACACCAACACCCCCTGTTGTCAGGTATGCTCCACACAGAGTGCCGCAACAAGGCCCATCTCCAGTCGATCCACGTCTTCGCTTTGGCGGTGCAGAAGGGGACAAAATATACGAGAAAGATTTCATCGAAGAATCGGAGGATATTGAACACAGCGCGCCAACCCGCGAACCAACATCCCGCTTTCAACTCAGTAACCCTTTTAAACGAAGAAAAGCAGCGCCACCAGCGGAGATTGTCAATGCAAAAGTCATTGATCCAGTGCCCATCGTTTCAACACGACCTCAGCCAGCTCACAATTACCAGCCATGGGACGTCAAGGGAAGATTAGGCGCCTTTGCGGCTGAGCAAGGCGATAAGTGGCGTGAGAAGAGGAGTGGTGACAAACCTGAAGTCGACTTGCCTGTCACCATTATTCCTGCAAATCCGAGAGGTCGGACTTGGAGCCCGGCCATGCCAATGTCACAAGGGAACACCCTTGTTAATTCTGAACGTTCGCCACGATTGCCCTCGACTCAACATTCCTCCGATGATGGTGGACATCCTGCTGATGAGACGGGAGATGAGATCCAAAGTGCGAGTCAGCCTGGATCATGACCTTCCGATAATCTCTTAGCGTTGTGTTTCACTTGATTCTGGAGTATTTCTGAGAGCTTTTGGCATAGCGATGGCGTTGCATATTCGATTTAGCGGGATCTTGGCTTTGAGCTTTTGGATGGCCTGGGAGTGGGATTGTTATTGGAGCGAAGTGTTTGGCGCAACATATACCCCGTATTTGATGTTACTTGTTGGTGGAGATTTGGTTATTCTAAAAGTTAGCGTATGGGTCGATTCGTCGAGACATATTTTGGAAGCATTGTGTATAGCAATAGTATGGAGAGACTCTGATGTAACCCATGCGATTGTAAATCTGACCAACCAATTCATCTGTCCTTGTCAGGATACCTAATAAACTCCCCTTGTGAGCCAAGTTTCCCGGAAAAAGCAAGGTTTTGACGGGAGCGCGAAAACATAGAACTAAGCCTAACTTGAGTTGGAGCTTGGGTACGTAACGAGCATCATAGCAGCTGTACAACCAAGGAACATCCATCTCCACTGTTCGGGCATCGGTATCAACACCACAGCACGCGGCCTCAGCACTCTCCTACACATTCTGCAAATACCGTTATTGATTCTTCGAGCTTGCACATTGCGTATCCTTGAGTCCAGCCTTTGAACTACTAGCGAGTTGACCCAGCGCCCATCGCCAACTATCGCGACCCCCAGATCCTACAACTACCAACCGCGACCACAAACATAACAAAGACAACCCAATACTGCAACCATCCTCCAATACTCCACAATACACGACCTCAATGTCCCTCTTCGGCGAATTCCCAGATGACCCTCCCGCTTCTAAACAGAAGAGTTCCCTTTTCGACGAACCTTCCTCGCATGAAAGAACATCATCTGGAGGCTTATTCAATGATGGCGACGATGATGCGGGATGGGGATTACCTACGCCCAAGAAACAAAAGGAGGGAAGGAGGGAGTTGATTAGGAGGTTGCTTGAGGGGGTTGATGTGCCGGAGGTTTATGTTGACGTATTTGATGGATTGGTGTCTGAAAAGAGAAATGTTGATGGTGTACTTGGGGAGGCGAAGGGCTTGGATGAGGATGTTGAAAGTAGGATTTCGGACATTTTTGGGGGGGATAGGGAGAGGGAACTGGGGAGGGGGGAAGTTTTTGTGTTGTTGGCGCTTGTTGGGTTGGCGGGTGAGGGTGAGGAGGTTAGTTTGGATGGGGTTGATGAGAGGAGAGGTGGTGAGTTTCTTACCTGTTTTGTCTTTGGGGTGGATACACGGGATAGGATGGAGAGGAGAGGGTGTTGGGTCGAGCATGAGTCTTGAGGCCTCTGAATCCATCGATGGGGAGGAGATCCCGATCTGGCTTCCACTCAACTACCTCGACTCCTTCTCGACTCCTGCCACTCCAATTCTGATGAAATGGTATCTGCTAACGATTCTATTCAGATCTCCCAATTCCTGATCTAGGCTCCCTAACGGCAAAGAAAGAAGTCGCACCTCCGTCACCACCTGCGCCCGTCCAAACAACACCACACCGGCCGGCTCCTCATTCCTCCTCTACATCTCCTACAAATCTCCGTGCTGAATCGAAGAATATGCCCCGTAAACCATCATTTGGACTGGAAGCTGATCCTTGGGCAAGCCCGGATCTACACAGGGGACACCATCATGGAAATGGTATGGAGACTGGAACAAATGGATTTGCAGCTCCTAGCCAAGTGCCGGCTTCAAGTACATGGCAGACTCCAGATATCGCGACCATCTCTCAGACACCAGCCAGCCTCCCTCAGCGCACTACGAGCGCCTTCACCACCCATTCCAACCCACGAGACTCTACATCAAGCTCCGACCGCGCTCCAACTCGTCCCGCCGCAGCTGGGGATGCAGGATGGGGAGGATACACTGGCATATCCTCTCAGTCGTTTGGCAGTTCGGCTCGAGGCAATGCCGGTGGTTATGACGGCCGAAACGATCAAGCTGGAAATAACGCTCCACCTGGGATCGGCAGAACAAACTCCGCTCCTAGGCCTGTAGCGCCTGGTGTGGAAGAAACGGTTACTATCACATCGATAAGCGAGAAGGAGGGCATGATGTTCTTCCAACACCGGAATTACGAGGTCGTGAGTGCGAGAAGAAACAGCAAAGTCATTCGACGATACAGTGATTTTGTTTGGCTACTGGATTGTCTACATAAACGATATCCTTTCAGACAGTTGCCGTTGTTGCCGCCTAAGAGGGTTGCGAGTGAGTTCTGCACTACCCTCAGTATATTGTCATGGACTGGCAAAGTATCAGAGCTAATTGCTAACAGTAAATGGCAACTACCTAGCC
The DNA here is from genome assembly GCA_000738655.1 of Venturia pyrina ICMP 11032. Lineage (NCBI taxonomy): Eukaryota > Fungi > Ascomycota > Dothideomycetes > Venturiales > Venturiaceae > Venturia > Venturia pyrina. The sequence continues at coordinate 30,666 of JEMP01000103.1, read as the reverse complement.
GCGGACGCCACTTTCGTCGAGAAACGCCGCAGAGGTCTTGTCCGCTTCGCAAACGCGCTCGTTCATCACCCTGTCCTCAGCCAAGAACAATTGGTTATCATGTTTCTCACCGTACCCACAGAACTGTCCGTCTGGCGCAAACAAGCCAATCTTTCCGTTGTGGAGGAGTTCAAGGATAAAGCACTTCCACCTGGTCTCGAAGATAGTCTGGCACCCGATCTACAAGATCTTTTTGATAGGGTGAGAAGTGGTGTCAGGAGAAGCTCGGAAATATACATTAATTTGTGCAACATGCTTGAACGCCTTGTCAAAAGGAATGAAGGCATGGCATCAGAAAACTACCGTTTCTCTCGAGCGCTGGAAGCTTGCACAGAAGCGACGTCGGATACCTATGCTGTTGATACGAACGATGTTCCCTTGCTGAACGAGGGCTTGAATGCAGCGGCCAAGCATATGTCCTCGAGTCAGGCGCTTCTGGAAGATGAAGCGCGGGCTTGGGATGAAGGAGTGTTGGAAGATATGAAGAGACAGAGGGATTGTCTTGTTAGTGCGAGGGACATGTTTGACAGGCGGGATCGGTATGATAAAGATAATATTCCGTCGTTGGAGAAGAGGATCGATGGGAACACGCGCAAACTTGAGTTACTGAGAGAAAGAACCGAAGGCGTAAAACCTGGCGAGGTGGAGAAAGTTGAGGATGCTATTCATCGGGTAAGTCCATGTACCCTCCCGCCTGCCTCCTGTCTTTCTAGGGATTCCATGCTCCCCTTTGCACGTTAACTAATATTCCCACCAGGACAAACTTAGCATTGTCGCCCAACACGCTCGCCACGTTTTCATCCGCCAATGTATCCGCGATGAGATTCATTATTTCCAGGGATCTCAGTATGCGGTTAGTAGATTGCATCAGGAATGGGCGCAGGAGAGGGTCAAGTATGCTGAGTTACAGGCGGATTGTTGGAGGGGGCTTGCGGATAGTGTTGAGGGCATGCCGGTTGCTGCGAGCGAGTGACTAGCTTCGGGACGAGCTTGATTGCTCTGGGAAGATTGGGGAGTGAGTTGGTGGGTTGGGAGGCAAGGGGGGTGATAGTGGAGGGTTCAGGGGATTTGGAGTGTGCTTGAGGGTGGAGAATGGTGTGAAGGTGTCAATTGGTGAGATGAAGATGCCATGACAGGGGCTTGTACATTCTTGACGAGGGATTTCTTAATTGGTAAGAGGTTTTGGATGGGCAGGGGTATTCATTAGTTTTGTGTGGTGTTTGGCGACGTACGTGTGTGGTGGTGTATGTCTACGTTCTCGGTGTGGGAAATGTATAGGTTGGACCTCTGGGCTGGTAATACAACTACCGCTTCTTCTAGCAGGCCTTGATGGTCTTAGTCTGGGATTGTGCTGTTTTAATGTAAGTATTGGACGTAAATAAGAACTGGTGGTATAGATTTGTCACAGAAGTCTGAATTCCCTTCTACTATACTCCCTTGCAGTGTATGGTATGGGGATCATTTAATACAATCGAGTAAAACCGTAGAGTTTTGAGAAGTAAGAGCTTGGGCTAGAGTGGTCAAACTAAAATCAATAGCGTTAACGAATCAAACAATATCTTATTGTTAAAGATATATAAATCAGGGTCTCTACTACTTCCGGGTATCATAGTAAGTCCAACCCCCCTTTAAACCCTCTGGTTAAATTCAGATCTGTAAACTTGATATTACCTAGACTAGCCTTTACCCGTTTATACTACTAGACTGTATAGGACTTCCTTTCTATTCACAAAACTAGTCATTCTATGGGGCTTGAATTAGGCAAATCTATTGTTGTTCCGAACGGATGACTATGATAAAAGTCTATAGATCTATTAACTTAGTATAACCTAGACTAGTTTAACGTGTTTATACTACTAGGCTTCACGAGACTTACTTTCTATTCACAAATCAGCTTATTCTGCGGGGCTAGATTCAGGAAGATCCATTGTTATCGCGAATGGATGACCGTAATAATTAATCACGCCTATAAAGACTCTCGGGTAACTCCCGTTTTGCCTGTTAATAATCGGTCACGCCTATAAAGACTCTAGGGTAACTACCGTTTTGCCTATCACGGGCCGCTTTACCGTTCCGTGATTGTTATTCACGTTTGGTCACGAAAGCAATTAGGTCACGTACTGGTGTATAACAGCAGTAGCTCAGATCTAGAGATCTAAGGCCCCCCTACTTAAGGACGGTGGTTCTTCCTCTGAAAATTTTCTTTACTAGTATACTTTCAACAACTCCTCTCTTCTCTCGCCTGCTCTTTCTCGATATATACTCTTCAATACCACATCCTACACTCTTATATCCTTTCTCTTCTTCTTTTCCTTCCTATTCTTCGACATAGACCTCCTCCTCTACCAAAGCGATTTCAGTCTTTCCTCTTTCTACTCCTCTAGTAAGAAACCTCATCTTTCACTCTCTTTCTTCTGAAACTAATTCTCTATTCAGAATCGACTGAAGATCTCTTCAAAGGACCTCTCATTCCTCTTCTTCTTCATCTATTCTCTCATATAGTAAGTATAATCTCTCAATCATGCTCATCATTATCTAACCACATTACAGTATTTCACCCCAAAAACCATATACACTTTCGAGATGTCTTCCGCTGAAAACACTGGATCAGGAAGCGGTGCAGGTGGAATTAAGAAGGGCAAAGGAAAATCACTTCACCCAGTCCATACAGCACTCTCCTGGCGACAGAATCCTACAGCAGAATCCAGCAAGCAGACGGATACCACTGCTACCCCAACCGCTGCACCAGTCGTCCTTCCACCACGTGCTCCAGCACCCGAAATCGACTTTCCACAAGGCTGTATCAAGTTTCCTCTCACCACACAGCCAGCAGCATATGGTCGCAATCAAGCTCGTCGTGCTCTGCACCTAGCAGCCAAGGATCGCCCTGATGCATGGATGGTTGATCTCGTCAAACCAATCATCCGAGATGCCAACAATCGCCGTGGTGTTTTCTCGAAATCTGCGCAAGAGGAGGGTAGAGATAACGAGATATATCGCTGGGTGGATGAGGGCTTGAATGAGGTGAAGTTGGGGGCTATTGCTGATCAGCCGGATGAGGGTTGAAGAGTCTACTGTGGAGGTTCTGGATCCTACTTTATATTTGCTTTGCTTTGCTTTGCTTTGATTCAAGCTGGCGATCGGGGAGAAACGGAAGTTGGCACTGCTAGTTGATATTGATCGGTATATGGATTTGCTGGTCAAATGCAGAAAATGAACCACATTGAGGTATATTCTCAGCAACAAATGCTAGTGATTAAATTATATCAGGAAATTCTCAGGACTTTCTATCAACTCTTCATTCTAATTACCTCGAATCCTCTTCTTTGATGTTCTTTTCCGTATTCATTCTTTACTAGGTTAAGCTGTGAAAATATCATACCAACCCACCAATACAGGCACACTTCTTGGGAATCATTATCTTTGTATACAGATCAAATCACTTTAATGTCATTCATTTTCTTTTTCCTCAATTTGTTCTGGGAGGAAAGACTATGAGAACCTGGTACTTAGAATCGACGAGATCAACATATCGCTCAGGAGTCTTCTAACCTCAAAATAGCAATACAACTCCTTCCGACTTCGATATCGATATTATCCGTTTTCTTACTTATGCAAACACGTAAGCTGATGTATCAATCGTATTTATATCCTCATGAAATCTCCGAATCGCCAAGTTCAAACCGTCATCCCGAACTGCAAAGAAGAACTCAATACTTTCCGAATATAGATTGATCCCTCCACGACTTCAAATTAAGAATTTACACTAGCGAGAGCCAGAAGCAGCTATACAAGATAATAGAAGGATGATACGCTGAATAGGATATAGTTAACTCCGTGATTTCAGAGAGATTAGAAAGGAAAGAGAAGAATTGTATACTGTCATTGAATAAAAAATGTATCTTGGATTTTAATTCATTGTGATATTGTTCGAGGGGTATATACTTCCGTGTCCCGAAGCAATAGAGTTGCGTTCAATCGATAGGGGGTTTTATTATAAAGGAATCCATTTTAGACCCTACCCGTTACAAGATTCTATCTGGGAACGTAGAAGGCGTCGAAAAGGTAGTAGCAAGATCGTGCAAATTTGGGTGAATCAAAAAATTCCACTGAAGTGTGACGTCCTCGAAGGTAGACGGCAGAAACGTTCGAACAACGTTATCGATCAACCGCATGGAAGAAGGCATAGCGTTGTCAATGCTTTCACTTCGAAAACAAGAAATGGAACAACGAAAGGCTTCTAATGATTAATCAATCAAGCGACCGGAAACCATGACAAGTAGTACCATCCGACCCCGCCTTAAATGCATTTCAGCTCACCGTCCTCATTCGTAATCTTCTCGTCCAAATAAATTCTGTCCCAGGCCCAACTGCCATCACATCGGCATAACTCAGCTTCCAATTTTTTGCCGCCATCTAAGAGCTGTATATTTCTAGCTGAACCCGCGAAATTGCCTCCATCATGTACCCATTTGAAGTGGCCATTATCGTTACTTAGGACCTTATTGAGGGAGATGGACGACAGCTTCTGATGTCCATTGACCGTGGTGCACTCCGCGATCAGATCATAATCACCATCCATGCTGATTTTTGATGCAGAACTTGAGAAGTTGCCAAGCATCTGCTGACCAGAATAATGCTGCTGGGCTGGCATGGGTGAAACTGGAGGCATTGGTTGTTGAGCTGCTGGCGCCGGTCTATTATGATGCTCCTTGTACTTGTCTTCAAGTTTATGACCAGCGTAGGCACCTCCGAGTGTGCCTATGATGCCATGATCCATCTTATGGCCTGCGAAACCACCTGAATCCGTTTATCAGCACGGTCGAATTGGGATTTTAGCAATAATACATACCAGCAGCGCCGCCAGCCAAGGCGCCCATCAGTCCTCGTTCTTCGTCAGTTTGAGGAACAGATCCTGGCGGATAGGCAGCAGGAGATGAGCTTGGAGGATAGGCACCATAATGCTGTTGATATTGCAAAGGATCGCCTGGGTTGGAACCAGCAGAAGGGGGTCCGTTGTATGGGCCTTGGGATGATGGTGGGTATTGTTGATGAGGGTTGTATTGATTGGGAGGCGTATAGTGCTGGCTGTAATTGCCGCCACCGTAAGGAGTAGAGTTCTGGTTCTGGTGTTGAGCTGGAGGAGATTGAGGTTGTGTATTGCCATAATAGCCAGCACTCTCTCCTCGTGACGTAGCAGGTCCTGCCGCGGGTGGGTATGGTGAATTTGATACTGGGTATGGTGGTCCTTGTTCTGGCGATCCGGCCATTGGGTATTGCATATTGGCGGGTTGATCTGGTTGGTAATAGTCTGGATTGGGTTTGATAACCATTTTTGCAGTTTTCACGTTGGAATTTGGGAACCTGAGGATTACTTATGGTGCTGGCTGAATTATACTTGCTAGTGATGCCTAGTTCGATTGAAGTGCTGACGATGATGAAATGGAGGAAAACCTGAGGAGCTGAGGCTGAGGTGCAGGCCCCACCTGCTGCGCCCCGTGGCTGTGCTGTTCTTTCTCTCCAACATTGTTTCCTCTCTTCCACTTCCCCACCGACTTGTCGTCCCCGGACACCACCACACCAGATCGAAGAAGAGCTGCTGCCCGGTACAAACATCCACCTCCTGCGCAAACGTCCAACGGCCAAGTTATTGCTAATAGTCGCCGAGGTTATTCATGTGCTTACCATGTCCCCTCCTTTGAGAGACGGATCCTTGAGGGTTATTGGGGTCCCAAATCAATCATGTTGATCATCAGGCTGTCCAAATTGTTCTATGCATTGTCCAGGGGGTCATTACCATTGTTTACTCCGTGAAAGACAAGTACTTCGAGTTTCCCCGTGGTTGCATTGGAAGCGATGTAGAAAGGCGGGAAAGGTTAAGACAGGCGCAACGACCTCCATCGAACTTCTCATCGCTATCGTACGCCGCTTCCTCGATCAAGGGCACTGGCGCCACCGCGTCGATTGAAGAAGCATTGAAGGATGCATGACAGCCTCCATGAGCACATCTCGGCCATAGTACACTCAGGAACATAAAGGTTGTCCAGTCCACTTCTGAGCTAGGCAGGTCCATCGAAGAGCGAGATAAGTTCTTTGTGGGGATCCATCTCCACAAATGATACCCAAGAGAAACAGCTCTGCATTTCTACAACATGGTAACGTGTAATTGTGCCTTTTTCCTACATCCGCATCTCCCGTCAACAGTCGTACACCGGGGTTGCTTGCAAAATATCCGTGCAGCACTCGAAAAGATCAATACGGCACTCGAACAAGTAACGTACTATTCAATCGTTACTCTTTCTATCACTGCACTGGCCTCTCACAAGGAACCCCAGGGTAAACTCTAAACGGAAGATACAATAATACTGTGTACTGTGTAGGCCAGAAACACGGCCAGCACCTCGCCTTCCCTGCCGGGGCATTTTCGGTGCAATTGACGGAGCGGATTCTAGGGCATCGGATATTAACTTTCGCTACTTATTAAAAGCTGATTCATCAGACCCGTTTTCTGGAAATTCTACGAGTAAAGACCAGTCCTGCAACTCCGTATGGACAGAAAATCTGCCCTAGAATGCGCTCCGAAAATGCGTACCACAGTACTGCGACGGTAGTCCAGTACCCCACATTATTCTTTTGGGCGATCAAGTAGATCCACCGGCATGGAAAAAAAGGTTGCTAATCTACTGTCTAAAACGTGTTGCTTGCCAAATTGGCTACAAAATTTCAGGCATCCAGATTGGCTCCAAACTGGGATTTGGGACACGCGATCGCGACTTAATATCAACGGATGATCCATGCTCAATCACATAGTACTACTAGTCATGGCTGTCACTGAAATTGTTTCTTGCTGTGTCTTGCTGCTACCAAATCGAGGGGCTATTCTCGATAACAGGCAACCAAGAGGTCCTGATGATATACCAGGGTCAGAAGCTTAGTTTGTGTACACTCAACTCATTTAGCTACCCTCTTATTGTATCGGTACACCCAAGTTTCCTATGGCTTCCATGGATCAATCTTCCAGCTCTCGGAATATTTCTCCGATTCCCAACTGCTCTGCAAGTCAGACAGAAAGCTCTAATTTTGATCGAAAGACGACGTTGGTACGTTTCCCCCTCCCAACGTGAATCTTCCCAGTGCTGATAATTGAGCGCAGGTCACTTGGAACTCATCTTCAGACCCGGAGAATCCCAAAAACTGGAGTTTAACGAAAAAATGGCTGGTATGAAGGAGGCCTGCCAGATCATACTGTTCTCTCTAAGACTTCCTAGATGACGATGATCATTTCTTCATTTGCGTTCCTCGCTCCCCTATCATCTTCCATCTCAGCTCCAGCCCTCAGCGACATTGGTGTTGAATTGCACATTCCAACCGCTTCCCAGACCAACATGGTTCTCTCCATATTTCTGCTGGCCTATACATTTGGTCCATTTGTCCTCAGCCCGTGCTCAGAGATCTGGGGCCGTACATGGATCATTCAAGGTGGAAACTTGTTCTTCCTGTTCTTCAATACTGCCTGTGGCTTTTCTCGAACTCAGGGACAATTGACCACTTTTCGGTTCCTTGCGGGTCTCGGCGGAAGTGCGACCGTTGGCGTAAATTACATACGTTCTTATTGCTAATTCATAGGTGGCTGACAGACTCACAGATTGGTAGTGGGGTTTTATCAGATTGCTGGAGTGCAGAAGAACGTGGACGCGGTATGAGTGTTTACCAGCTCGCTCCCGTGCTAGGACCTGCCTTGGCTCCCATTGGTATGTGCTTAATTAACGTTTGAAGAGTCCCCATAACTCACCTTTCCAAAGCTGGTGGCTTCATTGCTCAATATACAACCTGGCGTTGGACATTCTGGTCAGTCAGCTGTCTCAGCGTAGCAATCCAGATCGTCGCATTGGCGTTCGTACAAGAGACTTACGCTCCACGAATCCTTGGTCTCAAAGCGCGAAAACTGCGTCGCGAACACAAAGACCGGAGCTTCCAAACCGAATGGGATAACATCACACTGAAAAAACTTCTCTCCGTCTCTTTAACCCGACCTTGGCTGTTTCTTCTCACGCAGCCCATCATTCAGATCTTGGCTCTCTACTCGGCGTTCAATTGGGGAATGCTATACCTACTCATTGCAAGCATGCCGAAACTGTGGGAAGAGGAGTACGGTATGTCGAAGCAAATGGCTAGTCTGCACTATCTCGCTCTTTTGGGCTCCTTGGTCGCGTCTCAACTGTTTGGTCCAATCAACGATAGAATCCACAGTCGACTGCATGCAAGTTGGAACCTCAAAGCTAGCGAAGTGGTTCCGGAATTCCGCATTCCCCTCATGATCCCTGCATCTCTCCTGACCGTCATGGGGATTTTCCTATTTGGCTGGGCCCCCCAAGCCAACGCCCATTGGCTATTTGCAGATGTAAGTTTCGTCCTTTTTGAAAACTGCACGACGGGATCAATTAACGAGATAAAAGATCGGTATCGCATTGTTTGCAGGCGGTAGTCTTATCTGCTATCTATGCATCTCAATGTATCTCGTGGATACGTATACTGAATTCGCAGCATCGGCGTCTGCAGCTTCCGCTCTACTCCGTTCCCTGGCTGCATTTACATTTCCACTCTTCGCTCCGAATCTGTTTCACGACCTTGGTTATGGACTTGGTTGTACAGTATTGGGCTCTGTGGCGGTGGTGCTTGGGATTCCTGCTCCAATATTGCTGTGGAAATATGGTGCTAGACTGCGCGGCTCGAGCTTGTACACGAGGCGGAACAAGTGATTTGACCAGTGCAAGGATTAGACCAGGGCATCTATGTTTCTTATGAGGAGTTGAGCCGGCAGTGCCGGTCTTACCCCGAGATGAGCTGATGAGTAATTTGGGATGAATGGATAAGGAAATGAGGAGGCACTTCTGAGCTGTATTCAAACCAAGTAATGTCTGCTTCGATCCTAAGCTTCAATTGGGTGATGATAGGGCGGAGAATGGGACTTGGCGGGACAAAACTCGCTCATCCTTGATAAAATTCTCTTCGGCTTTCAATCATCTGGTATGATAGTCGATGCTTTATTCAAAGACAACGCTAGCCTCTGTCATAACTTCACCAATTTCGCAATTGTGGTTTCCCTGTGAACTTTAAGTTTCCACATAGCTTCTATCTCACCTGTTCACTCTCGGTGCTTATCTCCAAGGTTCAGGCCTCCATCGAGTTTTACAAGCATACTTTTGACGCATCACACGACCTCACCCATATCCAACGAATCATCAATCTCTCCCTTATGCCGTCTAAAAAGAAGGAAACAACGGACTGTTTTTTTCCAACTCCCATTTCTTTTTCCCTCCCACGACCAAAACAACCTCACAAGCTTCACTGCGACCAATTCAAACATGCAGGACGGATACCCAAACGAGTCTATATACCATCCGAGAAGTATTTGAATTCTAGTACTTCCACCAACAGGAAGGAGATCGTTTCTTAAGGGGATGGATTCCCTTTTCTATACTAACGATGCGCCGCCTAACAAAGCTATATCTTCTATATGAGGCAAACTAGACGACTAGATCATCTCAAAGCTAGTAACACCCACATTCCAAGATCGAATACCTTCGAAATAGGTCGTGGATAATGTCGCTTTAACGATTGACTCAGAATGGTCCGCGTGTGGAGCTGGAAGGCGATGTTGTGTGCATGTTGTATAGCGGTTAGAAAGTATATTTCCTTAGGGAGTTGACTAGCGATCAGAGTAGATTCATCAGTGGGTTCTTTGTGCATGGGACGATACAAGGCGAAGCCTTCTCGATGTTAGAACCGTGAGAGACTCAAGAATAATGATACGAACAGGAGTTGCTCAACGCGCTCTCTTCGATAGAGAGAAACAATATCATTTTTCAACAAATACAGAACTTGAATCAACAAAGGAGCATTGTTGCACACTCTCACATCCCTATACCTCCTCAGCACCTCGCAAGAAGAACAGAAAGGCACTTTTGCACCTTCCAATATCAAAACCATAAACACACGTGCACAATGCCCTGGCCCAACCTCTCAAGCTACCTTCAAACCCACCTACTCCTCCTCTCCATCCCCCTACCCTTGATCCTCCACTTCCGCAAAACCCTCGAGTCCATCCACATCCTCTGCAGTAAGATAACAATTGACCAAAAGCACCGTTACTTGCATCGTCCCTCACGCGAGAAAGCGTTGGTAGAAGGTTTCGACAGTCTCCTTCGGAAATGCGCTGCTCTACTCAGAGCGGTGAATGAGATGCCGGGGGATGTTGATAAAAGGGGTCGATTGAAGGATGCGAGGGTGAGGAAATTTGGGGAGGTGTGTGAGGAAGTTGTGGAGTTGGTGGAGGGGATGGAGGAGGTTAGGATTAAATGGTTGGAGGTTTTGAGGCGAGGACAAGGTGGCGAGTTGAGGGAGGCTAGGGAAGTGAAGGGGAAGGTGGCTGAAGGGGAGGTGGGAAGATATGCACTGGAGCAGGTGGGAAGTGAAGACGAGGGGATTGATGAAGGGTCAAGGAATGCTGAGAAACGGAAAAGTACAAGGGAAGATGATTTGTGGGCGGCGCAGTCGAAGTATGAAGGTGAGATAGTGAGGCTTGCGGAGGAGGCTAAAAGTGCTATCTGGCGGCTGCTTACAGGGGAGGAACTCGCGAACGCTGTTGTAGAAAAGCATGACGGGGAAGGCGAAGAGGGGAAGACGGGTTCTGGCGGTACGGCCAGAAAGATTGGGGTTGATGATTCTGGGTTCTTTGAGCACATTGACAAGTTCATTGAGAAGAATATGGATGATATGGATCCAAAGTTGAAGAGATATTCGAGGTATTGAGGCGTTGAGGTTTTGGCGGCTATTGATGATTAAAGGATTAGAAATGGATGGACCGAAGAGTAGACGGTAGTCTTGTTGCGTATCGATGAAACGCATTGATTTTGTGAGCCTGATCACAAGTTAGAGGAAAGCTAGAGGCAGGCTCGCTTTCTTGGTACTTGAAGATGGATTGATAGAAATTCGCTGTGAGACACTTGTTGGCTGGCGTCCTCTTTGAAGGCAGACTCGAGCTTACTCCCAACCTGTTATCGATCTTTGAGAAGTTCCTAGCGAGGCGAGTCTTTGTGAAGAAGTCGAGCGATTGAAGTGGTAACTTGACTTGGGCCAATTTTCTCCATTTTCGATTCGTTGAAGATAACTAGAGCGATGATACGGCCGTGAGCGTGATAGTGGTTGGCCGCCTGGGCAAGGAGATTAGATGATTAACACCCAGAGAATAGAGGACGTCGATGGCACCAAGCCATCGTTCATTTTGCCATATCGACCCTATTACCGCCATTTGTAGACTCAGCAATATAAGTTCCATCTATCAACTAGCCGGTCTTCATAGTAATCTCTCAATTTTCGGATTGAGTTCAAAATGCGATGTTTTTGATTGGCGTCGGAGCCAGGCTAGAGCGGTGATCCTTCTCAATGCGTCTCGGCAAGCCTGTGAGCTGTGAGGCTTGCGTTTAACGATGGTGAACCATCCCCAGGGCTTGCTAATTCTAGATTGCCGCCATGGAAAATGAGAAGGATCCAGCGAAGAAGTGTTTGCTATTGCGTGGTATATAGAAAGAATCATGGACGTCGGAGGAGCGACAGGACTCTTGGATACGAATCCACTGACGCTGGAGTCCTGGTTATGGGTCGGATTTGCTGGAAAAGATCGTCAGACTGTGGAAGTGATGGACCCGTTGAATCGAGATGGAAGAGGCGTGCTGTGCTGCAAGTACGAGGGGAACAGCTTTGACAGCTATTTCAAGTAATATAATGGCTGGCGACGATGAAGTCTTATGCAATTGGATACTCCACAACAAGAGGCTATACTTGTCCGAGGTAGATTTGGAAGCAATTGGGGCCTGGTGAGGTTGTTGATGTGGTGTCTTTTGGTGTTTGTGTTGCTGAGCGAGATGCGACGCGCTGACAGTCCCGGAGAATGACGCTGACTCGCTATCACCTGGTACCAGCGCGTATCCGTCTTACACAGTATTTCCACTTTTCGACTGGTATTCATTGGTTAGTAAGCTGATCGACAAGATCTAAGATCATTGATTGGCGGGTCATCCCACCAGAGACCTGTGGTCATTGGTTGTTGAAACAGCATTGACGGGCGCTAGTATCTTACCATCCCGAGATCCCGGAACCCGGTTGCCCATTCATCCTGTTTCGGTTTAGTCGATACCATCTAGCGTGAGTCGACCTCATCTAGCGTGAGTCGGCTTCATCTAGCGTGAGTCGGCTTTACCCTATCGAGCCTATCTAGCGTGAAGAAAGAGTCGGGTTGGCATCGTTGCTGACTTCTTCTCTCTTCTACATCATCGAGCAACCTATGCGACTGCGCTTCTGGCCGATATCACCATCTTCAATGCCTCTCTGACATCGAATTGATTTCTGCAAACCATGGAGTCGAGAACATCAACCCCAGACAAGAACTGTCCCCCCGACAAAGCCCCCGTTGACAGCAATGGCGACGACTCCGGACCTGCCGCGAAGGATGAAGAAAAGAAGACCTTTGCGTCCAAACTGAAAGGAATCTGGACTGGCCTTGATATGGATGTGCCGACACTTCTGACTATGATGAAAGGCGGAATTCCCCCTGCGCTGTCAATGGCCATGTATGAATCCTGTCCAGTGATCCGCTCAACGGCCCAATACTAACGTGATTGCAGGTATGAAGCTGATGCTGTCGCGAGCATCTACTCGACTCTGGGATATCTCGTTGCAATCATCAGCATCATCTCCTTTTGCATCATGCCACGAGCCAAGTTCATCCAAACTATGATGCTAAACCTCTTTGCTATATGCCTTGGCGCTGCCGTTGGGTTACTCGTCGTGTATTGCTCTGTCCAGGCTCGACTTCATACGACTGTCATGTCAGCTGCTGGATCCGCCGAAGCTGGAACGGTTCCATACAATTCCTCCGCCTCCGTCGTCTCTGCTGTCTGGCTCTTTGTTCAGGTTTTCCTCGTCAATACTCTCAAAGCCAAATTTCCTCAACTTCAATTTCCCTCAATCATGTATTCCATCTGTAAGTATCAGTTTTTCTTATGCTGTGCGCATGTCACGCTGACACATCACTAGTTGTCATCGTAACCTGCACATATTCCCCGCAATTTCCAACCATGACTTATGGAATCAGCTTTATGAGGAGACTGCTCGAAACCTTCTTGACGGGATTTGCCGTCGCCGCTGCTGTGCATTTCGTTGTTTTCCCGGTGACGTGCCGGAAAGTTGTGTTCAAAGAATTTGCGGGCTATCTTGGAGCTCTTCAAGGCGGGCTGAAAGCTCATCAAGCTTATTTGCACAGTCTTGAAGATCCCGACAATTTTGCAAAGGCTTTTGTGAGCGATGTTGACAGCACCACCAAACCCACTGCGGAGGTTTCAGGTGTACGAGCTGCTATCGGAGGCATAACGGCTTTGCATGGTAAGGATACATTTACCGTTCTTCTTTTCTTAAGCTACTTATCAGAAACCAGGAAAACTACAAGGCGATCTGCCTTTTGCCAAACGAGAAATCGCTCTTGGAAAGCTCGGGCCAGATGACTTGAAAGATATCAATAAACTAATCAGAGCAATAATGTTGCCTATCGTTGGTCTTGGGGCTATAATGGACGTGTTCGACCGCATAGCTGCCGCACAAGGTTGGTCAGAGGCTCACTTGAAAGAGGGACTAGATCCTGTTGAAGCAGAGAGGCGAAAGCTTATCCTTAACGAATGGAGTGACAATATCAGAGCTTTGAGAGGCGCCTTTGACGACATCATCGAGGTAATGAATGAAGGTTTGGAGCACGTCGCACTTCAACTTCAATTAAAGAAGGCCCCCAAAGCGAAGAAAGGAAACACTTCCTCCTCGAATGAGAAAGTCGAAAACGACATCGAGGCACGAGCAGAGTCCACGAACCCAGGTGGAAAAGGCTTTGCAGACTATCTCGATCAAAAGACCATAGCTTTCAATGCTGGAAAGGAGTCAACACTGCGGGAATGGTGCGAGCGACATGGCATTGAGCTGAGCACACACTTCTTTGATCACCCGGCCGATGCTCCATACAGCGAGACAGCTGCAAAGCAGCATGAGGACAAAGAACAGCATCTCAGAAATCAACGCCAGCTTTATCTGTTGCTTTATGTAAGTACGGTCTCGGATCTCTCTACGGTTAGAGCTGCTGACTGCTGTGTAGATCGAATTTTTGCTGCACTCATCAAGTCGAGCAATTCTTGAAATGGTAAAGTATGCAGACGAGAAGGTAGAGAGTGGAAAGCTTTCGAAGACTCGATTGATTCTGCCTGGTCTCAAGCGCACCAGGAAATGGCTTATGAGCATCACTGATGCAGACGGCGGTACTCGAGAAGATGGCAACGGTATTGGTGACGTCGACCAAAGTGCCCAGCATGTAGACATGGGCCAGTCTTTCCGTCCGCGTAAAGATCCAGAGCATCTGCCTCCAACAAATATTGTTGAGAGAGTGGGCGACACAATTCGAGGGTTTCCTGGCTTCTTTCGGTCGTCCGAAGCGGCTTTTGGTTTCCGAGTCGCTGTTGCGACCATGTCCATCGCTATCATCGGATTCTTGCATGACACGCAGACTTTCTTTGTACAGAACCGATTGCTCTGGGCAATGATAATGGTCGCCATCTCGATGACTCCAACCGCTGGGCAAAGTTTGTTCAGCTTCATGCTGCGGATCTTGGGTACTGTAGTGGCCATGATCGCTGCCTTTTTGGTCTGGTACATTCCTGACTCCAAGACGCCCGGAGTGCTGGTCTTCCTTTGGTTCTTCAGCAGCATTGGCATATATGTGCCACTGAAGAAGCCCCAATTTGCTATCATTGGCATTATCAGGTGTGTAGCAACATGAATCGAGTCATGATCTCGCATTTAAGGCTAACAAAGTCACCAGTATTGTAACTACAACCCTGATCGTTGGCTATGAGTTGGAGGTTCGAAAGATCGGCCAAGCTGCGGCAACGTCAAACGGCCAAACATTTTATCCGATATACATTCTTGGACCTTATCGTTTGGCTACCGTCGCTGCTGGTCTTCTTGTTGCCTTCATATGGACTATCTTTCCGTATCCTATTTCCGAGCACTCAATTCTAAGGCAGAGTCTTGGTGGAGCGCTTTATCTCCTCGCCAACTACTATTCTATCATCCACGAGACGGTTCAATCGCGTGTTCGGAACGATGAGGGAGATCCTGACGACAAGCAAAGCCCTGGTCATCGCTTGTCCAAAATGCGTCTGAAAGTCTTTGCCAAACAGATGCAGATTTTGACAAGCTTGAAGACATACTCGAGTTTTGTTCGATGGGAGATTCCTATTGGCGGCAAGTTCCCCAAGCAGCAGTATGATGCTCTTATCACCTCCACAGAGCAGTAGGTTATCCGACTCACTGCCCCTTATCTTGGCTCACCTTGAACAGTATCATCAATTATATTTCGCTCATTGGGTATGCCTCAGCGAAGTTTTCCGATGGGACCGTCGAAGAAGAAAGTGTATGGGCTTCAGACTTTCGCAAAATGCTCACATCTGTCCGAGCAACATCGCATGAAATCACTGGGCTACTTTCCCTCCTCTCTGCAAGCATTGCAAATGGGCAGCCACTTCCTCCTTACCTCAAAACACCACAGCCTTATCAATTGTCTGCCAAGCTGGAAGAAATCGATCATGATATCCTCAGTGTTCGCCATATCGCAGAACCGGGATATGCAGCATTCGCTGTCATTCAAATCTCATCACGTTGCATAATCGCAGAACTGGATGTTCTTTTGAGGTAGGTGCCTCAGCAGACTCCACCATACTGCCTGCTGATCAAGTTAGGAATGTCAAAGAAATTTTCGGTGAACTTGACTTTTCCTTCCACATCGTTTCCACAGCGTCAAGCTCAAGCGACACACTCTACGCCAGCGATAAAGATAAACACGATTAGCCTACTTACAGACATTAATGTACACATGTTGGAAACGTGCGCATCAAAAAGACAGCGAGCTCACACTGCAACTTCTTGGGAATTTCGAACGGCCGCTACGCAATCGGTGATGTTGCAAAGACGGAGGTTGGAGAGTGGCAGATGGCGAAGCGAGAGGAGGCTGAAAGGAGTGACGCGATTCTGAGGAAATATTGGAAGAAGAGGAGGCAGAGAGTTAAGGCCTGTGATTCCAAGTCAGGCACTTTTCAAGAGGTCGATTCGTGTGGAGGTCGATGACACCACCGACACATTCATCACAGAGGCCGCGTCCCCCGAGACAGTCCAAGTCGGCGAGGATGTGCAGACAGATTTGAAGATAAGTTGAGAATCTGCAGAGTGAGATTTTATGATCATTGGCGAGGAGTTTGGCGCCAGTAGGGATCGACATGGATGGGAAATATGGGTGATATTTACATATCATTCTAGCCTTACCATGATGACTAAGTATGAGGCGATACTTCACGTTTCGAGATACAAGATTGCTTCCAGCATGTAATTTACCAATCTTTAATAATAGATTCACACTTCCTTTTGACACGTGACTGTTCGGATCTCGGATTATTCTCGGAAATGTTCCATTTGAGTAATTCTGCTTTTCTCCTCCTCTCTTCGCTCCTCCGCACCTGCACAACCACCGCGCCTCAATATGTCCCATGCATGCAACGAATGTTGTAGATATTGTTCCACGCTTAAAGGCTCCGGCAGAGGCCGAGGCACGGCGGCTTTGATAATGCGAAGATACCATTCAACGACTTCCACCAATTTCTCAGCTCCGAATTCTTTTAGGACTACCCACCTCCACCCACTCATCTTCGGCCACAGCGAGGATAGACGGCGAAAAGAACATCGAGAAGCTAGGTTATGCGATTCGCGATCTTGACTGTGATTCAGTAGTCAAGATAGTGGCTCATTTATCGATGGTATCGCAGCAACGAGTCGACGAGACGTGTTCGAGCTTCACCACCATCGCAGGCTGTACGCTTGCCAAGAGGGCTTATTGATGTTAAGCGTTTCTGGACGGGAGTACACTTCAGCATCTACCCAACTAAGCAACCATCAGGACCACGCTTCACCTTTTGGTAAAGCGTCCTGCTCCCAACTGCCCCCATCAATTGCTTCTTCTTCTTCTTCTTCTTGTTTTTCCCGCGGATCCCTGCACTCTTGTTCCTCAAGCATCTTTTCAACTCGCTCCCTAATCTCAGGATCATGATATGACCATTCCCTCGCCATTTCCCGACACTCCTCTCGATCTTCTTTGGTCATCCTCGACATTCCCGTGAAGGAATCACGTAGTCCCTGAATAGGCCGTGGAGATGAAATTGTCAGACACCGAGGCTTCGGTAAGGCTCGACCTTGGTTTGCTTTAATGTCAATATCGGAGAGTAAATCATCGCGAGCCGTTGAGTCCCGATTGGCCTTGTTTTTATCGCCGATTTTGTCATGCTGAGGATCAGCGCACTCCTCTCGCCTTCTGGCCTGGCTTTCTGGTTCGTCGACGAGGGGACTAGCAAGAGAAGCGCTCTCCGACAACCATTCCTCCACTTTCATGTTGATTGTGCCTGATGAGTTCGGCGTATGAACGGAAGAGCTGGATGCAGATGATGCAGACCAAGAGTAGAAGGGAGACATGTAGGTTGCCATATTCGCGCGCTAAATGTTGAGACTCTTATGGTGCTTCGGATTGTTGAATGACTTGTCTCGCCGCTGCGCCGGTGAGATGATGCAGAAGGGGACGATCTGATGTATGAACCAGAGGGATGTCGTTTGCGTTTTGTGATACGCAAACTGACTGATCAGAAAAACTGTGATTGGCACAGATGACTCAGGCAAACTGAAACAGCAATGTTTGGATTGGAAAGAATATTCAGTTTGACAGCTACCGATTCGGAAGCGTGTACCATGGATCCAGTCGAGCATCGCATGGGTGGTGGATTCGTTACACACATTATCACCCGAACCTCACCAAAGGCAGGCATGTCGCAGCTTTCGTCGCTCCTGAATTCAACAGTCTGAAGTCGCGCTCATTTTCAGGCGATATTTCCCAGCATCGAAGTCGACAGATGTCTCGCAATTTCCAGAATGGAGAATGTAAATATTAGCAACGTTTTTGTGGGAATTAGGTACTCGACATGGCATATGGGGAAGAACAGAGGACTGACAACCGTACTATGATGGCATTCGACGCCCAATTTGACCCTAGGCCAAAGCGAGTCCGAACGACTTGATTAAGCTTTCTGTTATGGCTGACAGTCAAAGCAACTTTGGTGGGTAGTTATTTAAGATGCCAACTCTCGCTGCGAGTTCGCAGTTTCTACACACATATCAAAGCATTAGCTACGCAACGTATCAGCTCCGTTGACAACTGCTTCACGATACACAATGTTTGGAACACCAATCTTCCTCGACGAGCATTTGTGCTGCTTGCGCGACACGAAAGTCATAGCTCCGCTAATCGTTCGCCCCTTCGTGAGCGAAGACCACGTCACTGCCTTGTACACTTCCACCGGCGATGGGATGTTGTGTACGGGATCAGATGGAACCACTAAGCGAACTTATAGAAGGAGCACACACCCCGGCTACGGTTTTGAGCTTCCTGGACTTGGAGGTAGTCGTCCACTCAACGCATCCGATGGGAAATCAAGCTCTCACGAGAAACCTCAAAATCTCGACAAAATCAGGCAAGAAATCAAGGACAAAGCCGCAGCCCTTGGAGATGACTTAGCGAAGATAAAAGACAGAGCGCTTGCTATTGAAGAACGCTCCGCAAGGAGAGCAGCCGAGAACCGCGCCAAGAGAAGGAGAGATGGTGTTTCCAGATATTTCCCGCCAATAGACTATCCACAGAGAGACCTCGATAATCTTCAGGAGGATCTCAAAGGCGCTAGTGGGTGGAATGAGTACCTTCAACGACAGGTTGGGGCATTCATGTTTGAAGACGCTCTAGCCCATTACAGCGTGGATACATGCCCGAACGACTCCTTTGACGAAGAACCTACGCAGGAGGAACTGTCTCAAACTTTCCATGAACGGACTATCGACCTGGTGAATAGTACCAAGCATGTTGCGCAACTACAAGAGCGGGTACACGGGGCCAGGCAAGAGAGGGATTCGAGGTATCACGTTCATAGTCAAGATATTGATGAGCTGATTAGAACGGTGCATGAGTATTTTGCCGAGATCAAAGAGAACGAGGCGTTGATCCCATTTCGCGATAGAAATGGAGATATTGTTTGCCCACCAGAAGAGGAAGATAATAGAGAGGACTCCGACGATAGCACGTCTCAATGCCCTTCAGACGCTTCCCCAGAATGCACTCCAGGAGAGTATATAAAACAAGACCTGCCATCCGACGACAACGACGATAACGATAACGACAAGGACAATGACAGCGACAATGAGGACGACAATGAGGACGAAAACGAGGAGGAAAACGAGGAGGAAAACGAGGAGGAAAACGGGGGCGACAACGGGGACGACAACGGGGGCGACAACGGGGACGA
The DNA here is from genome assembly GCA_000738655.1 of Venturia pyrina ICMP 11032. NCBI lineage: Eukaryota > Fungi > Ascomycota > Dothideomycetes > Venturiales > Venturiaceae > Venturia > Venturia pyrina. The sequence continues at coordinate 11,146 of JEMP01000103.1, read as the reverse complement.
CAATGGGGGCGACAACGGGGACGACAACGGGGACGACAACGGGGACGACAACAACGAGGACGACAACGACGGGGATGACAACGAGGATGACAACGGGGACGACAACAACGAGGACGACAACGAGGACGACAACAGCGAGGACGACAACAGCGAGGACGACAACGAGGACGATGACGAAGATACACTCGACGACCCGGCAATCATCCACAAAGGCCGGATGTCGGAGAAATGTAAAGAACAACAAGCCAACCTCCGAGCGGCTAATAGAAATGAAGCCATCTATGCTACACCGGACAGGATTTGGGGGCAAAATCCAGAACGAAACGGTCTGGCTCAAGTTACTCCAAGCCTAGTCCCAGGAGCAGGCGCTATTGTTCAAGCTTCGCGTAGATCCTTTGATCGAATGGCCAGGTTGACAGCTCAGGCGGCGAACTCGTTGTTGTCGCTCACTGCAAGACAAGATAGACGAACACGCGAAGAGAGGGGTAATACTCAAGCACCTCGGGATCAGCAAACTACTACTGGAATGGCCCGTAATGGTAATGGTAACGATGGTAATAGTGGGAGAAACGGAGGTCCAGCTTCCACAGTCACGGCTACGAATGAGACGGACGACTCATTCGTCGATCCGCATTTTGCGACGAGGGAGAATCCCAGGGTTGTGTCGCGGTATGAGGATAAAGATGATAAGATGACGGGAGAGACGAGGTATCACCGAAATTGAGGGTTTGAGCGAACAGGACTCTGGGTAAAATGGGAGTATTGATCAATCAGGCAAGTAGTCCCAAGTCATTCCGACAGTAAAGCAATAGAGGTTGGAAACTAGACATGTTCGTCAAAGTTTGAATTTGCTTTTCTACTTTGATAAGAGAGTGTGAAGGAGTTTTTAAAGGACGAGGTTAGACCCGAATCATCAGCCTTGAAAGGCAAGTATCAATTACGCTGAACTACAACCACCATAGAGCTGCTGACGCATAAGACTCGATGTTCAAAGATCTTCTCACTATATGTAATCACTTCGTCCCTAATCGGACCCTAAACAAAATCATGTCCTTTGGCTATGGAGTAGGACTTCGCATGACCCCACCCCTCATCAGAGTATGACTGCTTTCCATCTAGTCTAATCGACTTCTGGCTAGCAGGACTAACAGCAGCTATGACCGTATCATCATCGGGACGTAAAGGGATCCTCAATCTTGACCAACCTCGCCTGGTTGCAAATAAGTCTGAACCATCGGTGATCTCCAAAAGACATGCTCCCTTTGTTTCAGCATCGCGCGCGAAAAAGTCGTTCACTGTGGTGAATTGCTCATCAACGATCTTTAGAACCGGCTCATTTTGAAAGTCGAGATGACAGAAACCAATTTCTTTGCAGCCAACGAAGAGACGTTGGATCTCGTCCACATTAACCGCAACGAACATAGCTAATACGCAGAAGAGGGGCTACTGGATAGTCTGCCAGAGGAGGAGATTCGAATACCACAAAGAAAAGCTAAAGCGGCAATGGGGCGATAACAAGTGACGAGAGTTGGGCAGCACTACCTGCCATAACAAGAAAGAGGTACATACTTGGCACCAAAATCACAAAGTCTCTCGCCGATCTTCTGGGCGTACATGATGGCCAAGCACGCGCGGTCCTCGAGAATAAACGTAGGTTGATTCTTTTGGTCTTAGCTGTGTTTTGGAGTTGAGGTATCCTTGCGAGAGATCGGCGGCTAGATGGTCGTTTGGTATCAGACTACAGTAAACTTGTGTTTTTATCTAGGTAAGGGTATGAGGGATTGTTAGGGGGTCTGGAGTCTGCGAGTGGGAAATCAAGACGCCGAGTTTGTGCGTTTTTCTCGGTATGGCATTTGTCAGTCTTCTATCGATGTTCTTACTGGACTGCTATAATTAGCTGTGGTATTATGGAGGGAGAGGGAGCAGCCAAGGTGGGTTCTGGCGTTTTGGAGTCTTGTCGGGTTGCTGTCGGCTTGAACACCACAGTCTATGATGTCGAACAACTGTTGCCAAGCTAAGAAGGGAAGAAGACAGAGATTATACCTCGTATAAACCTCGTACAAAATCTTCAAGCTTGACGCTCCTACGAGGTGAGGTGAACGATAAGAGAAGTGAAGATGGATATAAAGCTAGAAGCCATCCACGCGAGAGCTTGAAATCCTCATCCACTTCACCATCGTCATCATGTATTTCACTAGCTATTTCCTCACTCTCCTCCTCGCTGTCTTACCAGCCTTCTGCGCAAGAAATGGCTGTACGCATTACAGAGTAACATACATAGTCCCCTACGACATGAAGCTCAAGAGATGGCGTAAGAACACCCCCCCTAAAACCCGTCACCAACCCAGCCCTAACAAGCCAATTCTATAGCGAGCGGTCCTTACGAAAGGTATGCCCACGCCTTCGAAACGAACAGGCTGAAATTCGAGGAATGGGCGAAGAAAGATGGTGTCGCACAGCACTGCGGGGGAGATTGTGACACCCCAAGAATTATCAACTTTGGTAAGGAGTGGTCATGGAAAATGGACTGTCACGCGCCGCGCATGTCCAGGTCCCCGGCGGAGGGCATACCGGCCTACTTCGAGGGTCTTGTCAGGCAACCTGAGGAGCGGGCTTGCGATGTGAATTGTTCGCCTAGTGGTGGGTGGTTCTCTACAGAGGACTGCTATCATGAGGTAAGTGCCTTTAAAACGGTTGCTCTTTGTCTACTGGGGCTCACTGTACTAATACCTTGTGATAGTTTGGTGCCTGTAGCATGGACTAAACGGTAAATGATATGCAAAGGATAGAGTTTGGAGTATAGGCTTCGGGTAGCGGGAGTGGAATGTGCGGAGAAGATGAGGAAGCGATATTGAATGACTAGAGATGTTAGTGAATTGTAAAGGCTTTGGTCCCGTTCAACAACGCTCCTCAAAATACGATTTCGGGTGCTTCCAAAAAGACGTTGCTAGGCTTGGGACTTTCTTTTTCCTGCTTCACAACCTACCTACCCTGAGAGCATAGGGGTATAGGGTATACGACAACAAGACTATGGGAAGATGACACTCCCTTGATCTATCGGATGATGGTTGAAAACGCGTTTACCGGAGGACAACATCGGTTGGAATTAGGAGGAGTAGGTGCCGTATGTTCCGGCTAGAGTGGCCAGGCGGGCTTCCTAGTGAGTAGTCAGTGCAGTGATGGAAGAGGTAAAGACTAGACTATAGGAAGTATAGACGCTACTATTTCTTCGAGCGGTGCCTGATCTTTCCAAGTACTATGTGCACTGATCTTTTGTGGATAGCCCCGGCTGACCACTTGAGCCGGAATACACGGTACTGTGGTACACGGCCGCGGTATATATGCCGAGACTATATATAGCATAGAACTAGAGATCTGTTTCAAAACATGGGCCCCGGTCTCGTCCCGAGTGAACCTTTTGACGCTCCTGCACGGAGTACAACAAAGTACACAGTACTCCGTACGCTCTTGCTACCGGAAAATCGTAGCGTATGATCCTTTTGATCGGCCAAAGAAAACCGTCGATTCGGACCTCTCGGGCTTCAAGCACACGGCTTGGCTTTCATCCGGATGAATCCGCTGAATCCCACTACGATCAAATGAGGGCATTGTGACAGCACTGTACTGAAACTGCGGCAACATGTATTTTCATAAACCACTTCACTTTCAAGGAACGACATTTGGGGTACACTGCCATCGAAGCCGCATCGAGATTGACCAAAATCCAAAGGAACGACAATGTGGAGTGCACTGCTACCAAAACTCCAGTTACAAGCTTAGCAGCTACCCGAGCAATGACAATTTGTGGTACAGACTTGCTAGAGGGAGACAATCTCAACCTCAAAGCTTGCCTGTGATGGTTGCACGAACACCTTGCGAATCAAGCCTCCCCTGTGGGATCACCCAATCGCGCTCCAAGGCAACATCCCGTGCGTCAGTCTCGAATGGTACCATGTCGAACTTTGAGAAGATTGTCGCAATGCTCTGGTACACCATAGATACTGCGAGGTTCTTCCCGATGCAGCCCCGTGTGCCGCGGCCAAAGTTCACCATGTAGGACTGCAAGCTCCTGCCCTCCTTGGCCTCCAGCCAGCGCTCTGGGATGAATTCGTGTGGCTGTGGGAAGACTTCCTCGTTGTAGTGAGTGAAGTATGACACCGAGGACAATGGTGTTCCTGCTGGAATGGAAAAGTCTTTGTATTGCAAGACCTCCGGAGCTACACGTGGGCTTCTTGCGACGACCCCGCTGTGAAGGCGGAAGCCTTCGTTGATGAGCGCAGAAAGATATGGCAGTTGCTGAAGTTCTGCGCTTGTTGGAGCAGTAGGTCGAGACATGAGAGGCTCAAGCTCAGCGCGAAGTCTTCCAAGTCTAGAAACAGTTCAGTCTTGCTCCGTTCCGGAGAATGTGTAGCACTCACTTGTCAGGATTATCCATTACATGGTAGGCGATTTGAGCAATAGCCTTGGCTGGCACTGGGCTCCACAAGATCAGCATAACCCAGCATTCTTCAGTCAGACGATCAAGCGCCTTCTCCGCATCGGGCAACTTGGTGCTATCACGGAGCTCTTCGAAGGTGGTCTTTCTCTCGCGCTCTTTCTCGCTGCTGTAGTCGCCGTCGTGAGCAAGCACGTCTCGGATTTGCTCCTTCATCATCTTGTTGTGTGTCAGTTTTTGTTTCACTATTTCTTTCCTACATAGAAACTCACCTCTCTAAGAGACAGCAACTGAGAGAAGTCTGGAGCGATCTTATTGACGACAGACCGTGGCAGATTCTTCACGGCTTTGGGGAGCCATTCGAACTGTGTGGCCAACTTGAGGAACTGGGCGAAATGAACCGCATCGTCTTGCCAATGCTCAGCCAAGCCTCTGTCACGGAGGAGTCCAAGATCTTGGGCGAAGAACGTAGCAGAGACGCAGTCGATACCTAGAAGAACAGTAAGTCAAGTTATCATGAATTCCTGTGCCTCAACTTACTGAAAGCTAGACTAGCAACGCTGAGATTGATGGGTTTTTTGGACTCGAAATGTTCCTGCATCCGCTGACACATTCGCTCAACCTTATCCTGGATATTCGACTCCTCGCTCTGGACCTTGCGACCAGCAAAGAATGGTGAGAGAGCTTGTCGGCGAATCTTGTGCTGATCATGGCCAATGCTGAAACCCGTAGACTTGTCGGAGTCGGGTGAGAAAGTGGTATGGCAGTCTCGCTTGGCAGGTGCTGATGCATAGATGGTGTTGTAGAAATCTACATCTGCAACGTGGAGTTCGAAGGGATTGATGCGGACAATTGGGCCTGTGCATCGGTGTCAGAAGAACACACGGTGACTGAGGATATGTAAACGCACCATATTTCTGGTGCATCTTCTCGATCTCCCAGATATACATGCCAACTCCATTGAAGACATCATAGTAAGTCTCGTACCAGCGTGTCAAGGCAGCTAACTTTGGACCAGGGAACTTGGCAAGCGGATGGAAGTAGAGACGGTAGATGGCAATGTAGATGAGGTAACAGACGAAGAAGGCTGCAGTGGCTCCCAGAAGAGGGATTGGCTGCAAGTTGATGGCTGGCAGCAAAGTTGCTGTCTTGGTGCCCATCCCGCCGAGGGAGGTCAGCACGGGCATCGATGCTGAGTTGTTGTCGAAGTCATTGACAGCGAATGGCGCGGGCTTGAGCTCAATGCCAGCCATGTTTGATGATCGAGTGGTCTTGCTTGGACTGGAGGTTGAACTGTAATAATGAATTGGAAGTGAGGGAAGGTGAGTGATTGATGCTGCTCACTTCTTGAAGAATTTAGATGGTTATATACTCACTTCTCTCTTCAATAACGTGATGTCTGCAGGCCCAGCCTATCTCGACAGTACAGCCTTGTACCATCGGCGATTGGTGAGCCCAGCGATTTGTCGCCCCCTTGGCTATCAATATGCCTGGGAGACCAGATCAGGCACTCAGTCCCCGTGGCTCGTCAATAGGCTTTAGGAGCCACGAGATCTGAGTCGGTTCGAAAGGATGCAGTGTCACGGCGAGGCAGATTGTCTCATCCGATGCAAGGCTCAACCTACAATGTCGCTGACAGCACCGGCGAGGAACATGCATCAGCAAGTCTTTGACTGGCGCCATCTGCTGTGCCGCTTGATAGTCTTTCCATGAAAAAGCTGGTCAGTAAGATTTGACATATTCTCTGATCGGTGCTTGATTAGGACATGGATGGCAGGATTAGGGCTAACAACCAACAAGAGATCATCAAGTGAGGTCTATCGATTGCTTGTGGAATGGACTGGGAATTGCTAGCGATAGACGGGTTGCAATGGAAATCCTGTTCCTGGATCTATACCCTCAGCACGAAGCACAACTGCACATCGAGGAGTGAGAGTAGCAGCGCAATTCATCCCTTCGGCACTATAGTGCCGCATGTCTCTTTATGCTTGAGAAATCAAATCAGGCATTCACGAGAAACAGACCGACGCGGTGCCACATCGATATGAACTGTCCGATTTTGTGTAAGGCCAAACTACTGATCTTGCTGGCCATTCAGGTCGATCCGATCTGCTCTTCATGCATGGAGAACACGCATGGTTGACGCCAACCGAGCGCCTGCCGTTGCTTCTCCGTATAATGGAGCACTTCTTTTGACGAAATCCATCTCGTAGCTACTATGATGACTTTGAAGAACCAGGTTCAGGCAACTTATTCCTCTCGATGCCCCCTTCCGTACCAAGGTACCCCAACACCAATTTTTCTGCTACCAGCTCAGGCTTTTCGTCGTAACTCAAGTCTTCCAGCAGTCAAGAGCAGGTCGACGGTAGAATTAAGCCTTCCAGCATAGACAAGTAGCGCCACCTTGCATGCAGATTGTGCGAGGAGAGGGGTCAACTTGGCCCCAGGAGACGACGCGAGACCATAGTTTGCCCTAACTGATCAGTGCAGTGTCTCTCTGCCTGATGGCATCGAAACATCAATAACAATACTCGTCTGCTCAACAGGCCCAATCTTTCCAAATCCTTGGACTCCGAACCATGAAGATCCCTTCTTGGAGCCGACAACATCTGAGGAGTCACGACAACCTGATCGGCTTCGATACATACTGTGCAACACTCGCAAGATATGCTCGATCCGGTGCAAGGCTTGGTACACAAGTATACGTACCGTTTGCTGCACTCTTCCCTGTACGTGCAGAGTTCTATTTTCAAGTCAAGTGCGGCAACTGTCTCGGTACCATTATTTGGGGTCGTTGATAGAGGACTTTGAGGTTACGAATTGGAAGGTCGAAGCACTTGTCAACGCCGTAGCCGCACTCGTTTGGCTACAGTGATCCGACGGTACTTCTCTGGCCATCAAAGTGCCATGGGCTTATCTACAAGTATCAAGAAGCGCCATGGTGACGCACGTCTGTGGTTGGAGCAAGCTCCGCAGTAAGTATCTTTCCAATGGGGTGAAAGGCTTACGTTCCCCTTGATCCATCTCTCGTGGCAGGAACCAACCACCATGCAAGATTGACTGCTGAAGTCCAATCTCCCTGTCTGCCACAACGATAACACTCTTGAAACGTTCAAGATCGCCATTCCGTCCTCCTCCAGGTTGTGGGTCTATAGTCCCGATCATGCAAGGTCGATGCAGAAGGCTTCGAGGCGCAGGTCTCAGTATTCATCCGCTTTGTGACACCTCAGGTTCCGAACACGAATCAGGGGCGGATCCTGATTGGACGGCACGAAGTTCTTCTTGGGGTTGAGAGGATGGATGCAAGGAGATTCTCGCCTATGCAGGATCTGGCGCTTCCCCACCTATTTCTTGGTCTGGGATCTGGATTGTGTTGCTGAGCGCGGCATGATTTCATGACGGATTAGGCTTGGCAGGTGATTGGCTGCTATAGACACTGCTACAGAGAGACTGCATCGCTTCGATGAAAGAAATGCGATACGCAGGCGGTTCAATCAGTGAATGGTATTCCCACACTTTTCCAATCACACGGCTCAACCATTTCATGTGCTCCGAATTCCTTGAGGTCGGACCCGGTGGGTTGACGAAGGGCATTAACAACCCCTGAGATGTACTCGACGATTTGGGTTGAGATTGCAGAACGTGGCATGCCTTAGACATGATCACCTTGTATCCGCATCCTTGGTTGCAAGACTCGATCTTTGTTCCGCGATACTGGATGCTCGTGAACACACATCTCGAGTGCGCTTCGGATTTGCATTGGGATACACGTGATGCGTTCCCGTCACACTCGCCATTGCTGGGTATTTGTTTTTTGTTCGTGAATCTGTTTCTTTGTCCCAAAATATTGATACGATTGCCCGAACCCATGGATGTGCGATTCGAGTTTGCATCGAAAGTCAGGAATTTGGAATCGCGATATAGATCGAAGCATGATCGTGGGGAATGCTCTTTGTTCTGACTGTCTTTGTCAGGCTGGCAATGAATCCACGTGCCTGCACAGCCTCGCCGACCATGACTCGGCTCCCTCTCGTCACCTGATTCAGAGGATTCTAGTTCTGTAGAGCTGCCATTGCACAAGTACACCATTGCACTTGCTAACATGATCGATCGTCTTTGTTCCAAGAGATGGGAGATAACTCGATGAGCCGGCCAAAATTTGGTGGTCTACTTCTTCCGATTCCCACAAAAGCTATTTGAATTTAACTTCCAATCGAGCTCCATAGCAATGAGGAAACTGTTGGTAGGTCTTAGACCTAGGTCGTTATTATCGTTATAAGGAAAATGTACACGTATAGAATAGTATCTCTATATTGTCTTATATATTCTATCTACTTATTAGAATACTTCTAGAAGTAGAGACTGTAGATCCCTACTCTGCTAAGCTATCCGTAGGAATCTATATAGAAGTCTTTTTCTTTATAGCTATAGTTTATAAATATAGTATTTAGCTAGTTCGTATAAGAGAGTCTTCCTACTCCTTTTCTCGTCGTGCGATACTGTAGTAATAATAGTAATAGACTATAATCTAGTTATAGTCTATATAAACTAAAAGATAACTTAAAAATCTACTACCTCTCCCCCTTCTAGGTAACCTACTTAGGTAGGTACCTTATATATCTTCTACTCCTTAGGTAATACTTACAACATCCGGTTAGGCTATTATATGTATAATACGAGGCTGTTTAATACCCGGCTGTTAGGGGCTGGTGCCCTTAGGTCTAAAGAAAGAAGACCGGGTTAAAGAGCACGGTCCCCGGAGAGGACTATAAGGAGGACGCTTTCCGCCTCTTTATATTCTCTAGTTAACTTAGCTTTATCTATAATATTACCTCTAGTACTTACTAAGGTCTTCCCTTAATATTAAGTTAACTCTTTTTTCCGGCGCGCCTACGAGGATACGGGGATTACGATAGACGACTTGCCTACTAGCGCGTCCGAGGCGGTTGACGCTGATAGATATAGCGAGATTATCTGCTAGTTAATAGTTATATAGTAAGAATAGTCTTAACTACTAGAGTAATAGGC
>JEMP01000102.1:25726-126195 GCA_000738655.1 Venturia pyrina ICMP 11032 | reverse complement strand
TCTAATCTACTATCTAGGATCTATATATTAGTAAAGAAATATAGCTCAGGTTCGTTAGAAACGTTAAAAGAAATAGATTTAGTAGAATCCGTAGAATCCGTGTAGTAAGCCGTGTCTTTTAGCTATCTTAGTAGAACTACTTTTCTAGTAGAACCCCTTTCGATTTCGTATTCTAGCGTATTGATTTGGTATTTTAGCGCTATAATCTGGTGTTTTAGCGTGTCTATTTCGTGTATGTTTAGCGTGTTCTCCTATTTAGTATAGACTACCTTAGACTATATATAGACTATAGATTCCGTTAAAGATAGTATATAGGCCATTTCGTTATTCTAGATCGATTAGTAAGGTTTTTAACGAATAATATTCGTCTTAATAGGGTTAGACTCGCTAAAGGTAGTAAAGTAGACATTCTTAGTAGCCTTATCTCGCTAGTTATAAGAAGCTTCTCTCTATTCTACCCTTTTCTTATTATTAGCGAGGTTCTAGTCTACTATTACTTTTACCTTAGGATCTTTAAGGGCTTTATTAACCTTTTTCTAGATAGCTATATTATATTTAAATTTGCCTAAGGAGACTCTAGTAACGTATATATAGTTCTAAGGTTAGTAATCGAAATAACGAGGGTTAAAGCTATAAGGATACTTAGGTTTCGAAGCCTACCCTAAGGCCGCCTACCCTAAGGCCGCCTACCCTAAGGCCGCCTAGCCTTTAAAAGAGGGTTCCTCTAACTCTATATTATATACGTATATAGGGGCCTTATAGCGGGTTTTAATTAGTCGAGTCCGAATAACTTCTCGGTAGTTTTTAACGAGGTTAGGAACGTTTTTAATCTATCTAATCTCATCGTATATAAACGATCTTTTAGATTCCGCGTAGACTCGATCTATTCTTTCGATAACGTTAAGAACTTTAATAAGGGCTATTTTATTATTATTAGATTTATCTATAACTCCCTCTTTAGTTATCTTTTAGTATAGGGAACTAATATTATCTATTACCTTAAAGGGATCTTAGGATTTTACTTCGCTATTTATTAGTTTCTACTATTATAGCTTTAGATCTAGCCTCATAGATCTACTCGTAGGTTAATATCGATCCTTAAGCCGTCTTAGGGTCGTATATATAGATCTTAACGAGCTAATTACGTTAAGATTCTACTTCGTTATATAATCCCTAATCTACTTATACGTAGTAGCTATATTCGTACGTTCTCTATCGTACTTAGCTATACGGAATCGATATTCCTCTTATAATATCTTAAGTAGGGTAATCTATCTCTAATCGAGATTAGCTAATAAGGTTTCTAGGTCTACCCTAGTTATCTTAATAGTAACCTTATCAGGTTTAGAGAGAAGTAGTTTAGGATCCTTAAGGTTAGGATCTACCTTAGGCTAAATACCTAAGTCGTAGTACTAGGCTTCGACTAATTAGATAAAGTATAGCTATTCCTTATAGTTATTAAGGATAATATCGACCTCCTTATTAGTCAAGGAGGTACGTAGTTCTATTTCTATAGTTCTAATTAGCTTAATAGTCCTCGTATATATAGTTCCTTCTCTTTCCTTATACACGTAACACGTCGTATGTGTATAAGGTTTAAGGTAAAGGGGTTATATATATATCGAGGGTCTTAGCGCGATATACGTAATATTAGGATTCCGGGCTTATAACTATATAATAGAAATAGAGATCTTAAAGAATATAAGGAATTGAATATATAAAGAGTAAGTATAATAGCCTAATCCATCTTAGTATATATAGAGATCCTAGAGATACGTGAAATGAGTGTAATCTCCCCTATCTCGGCCGTGTCATCCTCAAATCTCCGTGTCATTTCCGTGTATCCACGTAGATCCATGTCACTACTTCATACATAACATGACCCGAAGTAAATTGATTCCGGAGTATCGAAAATAAACAGAGCCCAATTTGCTGTCCTTCTCACGAGGACAACAACATCGTATTAAGCAGCCAGACGCGCAGTTCATTTGCCTATACTCACCTAACGCGCTCATCAGTCCACGTCAGTATTTCTGATTTACCTTCACATTCTCGAAAGGTTCATTCCCCTCTTCCATCATGTCGTTTGACTCGACGTCCTTCTCATCTTCATTAAAGACAATCTGCACTCCAGCCCCCTTTCTCGCCTTGATACTAACAAGCCGTCGAAATGTTCCGATTCTCTCGATGCCTGCACTGATGTTGTGAATGGTCTTTGGTCGTTCGGAATTCAAGGCCAAAGCCGTGAGTTCGGCGATCGAGTCCCAGCTTGTTGAGCTGTTGCCAGCGATGAAAGCATGGACGATTGCTCCGATGGCAAGGAGGCAATAGACGAGCAAAACCGAAATAGCGAGTTTGATTGGAAATCCTTCGAGTGTGTATGCTTGTCCTCTTACGTAGAAGTCTGATCTCAAGGGAATGGGATTTGATTTGGAGGGTTCTGGAAACCTAAAATAGTTTAGACTATCAGAATCGCTCCAACCCGATCTGGCAAAGGTAAATTTTGAGGTGTCAGTCGTCAGGCGCTGGCTAACGTTGTTTTGTAACCCTCTTGTCATTCCAGCGGCGAAGAAACTGGACAGCATTCGCTCCAAATTCCAGCCGGTGACTTCGACGTTGGACCCGCGTAAGTTACTGAAGTCGCTGTGTGAATAAACCAAGCTCTCGGGCTCGGAATGGTGAAGCAGAACCTCACGAAGACTGGAATAATCCGCCGATTCAGTGGCAATTCGGAACGAGGGAAGAGCTAGGTTGGCCCATGCTGTCGATATTGGCAAAATATCTGTTCCAGCACTGATTCCTGTCAAGCTTTTGCTGGTCATGACACTACCGATCGCGCTATTTTTAGAGGTCAGAGTCATTATTGTAGGACTCCATGTGGAATCGATCGTGCATATGGCATTGAAGCCTCCAGTCGCGTTGGCGTTTATGTATCCCATGTTGATCAGAGGCTGTGTCCATTCTTTCTGAGGTAGCAAAATAAGCGCATACAAAGAATGCTTTCCCTTGCCCTTCAGCTCAGCGTCTCTCCAGACGATTTCTCCTAACGGGTGTTCTGCCCAGAGCTCTGCCACACGAGCATATGTCAAATCTTCCGATTCGAAGTCTCCAATCGAGATCAGCGCCGTATCATTGGGTTCGGCATAGAAGTACTTACAGCTCGCCGAGACTTGGGCTTGTCTCGTGGCGAGATTGACGATAAGCTGTGTATCACCCCCGTTCGAGTCGTTGAGACTATGATACATATACCACCAGCGAAGGATGCTTTCCTGCATATACGAGGCAATGAGCCAGGGCTGGAGAGAGGCCGTTGTTTCGGTGCTGCGGGTGCTATATTTGCTGTTGGTGCCTGGAGAGCTAACGTTCAATACTCGCGGCGAGCTTAGGTCAGGCAAAGCTAAAATGTCTGAATTGGGCTCGTCATTACTATAGATGCTATAGCACTGTCCCAAGAAGAGGAGCAGAGACATCCAATCGCTTGACAGACAACTCGTCATGTTGTCATTGCCAACTGCAATCATAGTGTTGCTACAGCGTGGTGACAGCCCTTCAGCCGAAAGCCTATCGGGGAAAATCTCGTTGTATAGTTGCGGCTCAAGGAAGTGTGTGGACGTAGCGACGTGGTAGTCTGTAGGTCGTGGGACAATGCTGATAGCGGCAGATGGTCCTACAGCTCCTACTAGTAAAACGCAGAATGGGACCAAGAGCATGAAAAGCAGACGACGTCGACCATCAAAAGAGAGCACGGAGCTCCAAAATTCCATGGACCATAAGGAGCTTATCGAGGTCAGCTGTAAGGCGGAAAATATGGCACCAAAGGGTATGTCGCCTTGCAAAACCATTTCGTTACGGATGTAAGCAAGAGCGCATGCGGTGATTGAGGTCTGCATCAGTAACTCATGAAATTTGGCGACGAACTGAAGCACCGGCGACAAGACAAAGAAGGGTCCGCAGTATCGAGTCACGCTGTTGATTGTGATGAGGGCAATGCAACCTGCGAGTGGTGGGATGTGAATCAAAGCCCTTAGGACAGCGACCCTGCGATCATGTTGGATGACGAATTTTGATTCCTCTTCCTCAACTCGTCGGACGGTGAGCTTCCAAGGCCACCAGTTTTCGTAGTTTCTGGTGACTAGGATACGCAGGTTGAAAATTTGGAGTCCGAATGTTCTTAGCAGGGCATTGTAGCTGTTTGGCTGGGACTGAGGTAAATCATCAAGTCTCTCATGTTTTCTGTCTAAGGAATCCCTATTGTGTGTCAGCATGAACCTCGAGCGTCGTACCAGCGGTCTTCTCACCCATTGCTCATCGAGCCAGTCGATTGTACCTCGGCCTCCATTGCGTTGAACTGTGGCTCCATAGTTAGGGTTGAATGTTGTGCTGTGGAACTGTTCGTCGGCAGATAGGAAACCCATTCAAGAGCCGGATGAGCCTCAATGTTAACATGTTTGACCTCCTTGCGCGATACGAAGATACCTGGGTGGTGGAGGCTATGTCTCGCGAGTCGACCTGGAGAAAAGCCTGGCTGCCCATGCCGTTATCAACGCGCGAATCTCTTGATGAATGTGGAATTGGACCCGTGTAGAATGTGGAATGTGGAATGTTGAGATTAGGGGGATCGACATCCGGCGGAAGTCGTTGCAGCCATATTTCAGTCTCCTAGATGGTCCTTCAAAACCGAGAATGGGATTTGACTATTATTAGCGAGTTTTGTTGTCCATGCAGGTGAGAGGTTGTGGTTGTGGCCTCAAAATTACGAGAAAGGGCTTGCTTACCGATCGTCACGTGCTTTGAAAGTCGTCAGCCTGCTAGGAGGTATAAATTGAGCCTCACGAAGGCAGCTCTTCATCTATTGCCGTTCACGGCCAGATTAGATATGGGAATCTAGTATCCTTACTATCATTGCAATTAACAATGCACTTACATATTATTCATATCTATTCATGCCATCCACAACCTGGTATCAAAATCTAAACATTCCCATCGCTAAAGTCCCAATTGCGCCATCCAAAGCCAAGCCACCTCCATCTACGTTCCATCTAGAGCTTGCTCCTCACAGCCTCGAGCCTGAACTTGACATCCTTCAGCCCTTTACTGGTCGGCCTCCACTCCTCAAACATGCCCAGCAGCATCTCAATATCACTTCCCAATTCTCTCTTCACCACTTCCTCCTCGAGAATACCTCTCATAGCCCACGGCAGGAAGTAGGGATTCACTTCTTTCAATCCAGACGGACCTTCATACTTCTTCATAATCGGCTCAACCGGTTTTGCAAGACTCGTAGTCTCGAGAGAATGCTTGACTGCTAACTCATAGATGGGCAGATGATGATAGAGTGACGAGTGACCTTCGCCTGTGTAGAGGGAGCCGGCCACGGCAGGTGAGAGCTCGCGTATGAGACCGTGGTCGGAGAGCCCTAGGTTGCGTAATTTGAGGGTGAATCCAATGAGATTAGAGAGAAAGTCCGAGGTGTGGAGACGTCCATCTACGAAAACTGCGCGATAAATAAGAGGGTGTGTCAAGGTGGAGAAGGTTGAGGACTATTACGCAAGTTAGTCTCTGGTGGTTGAGCTGAAGGGCTGTATAAATCTACCTCCATGGAAACGAGTTGGTCATCAATGCTTCCAACGTAGACAATTCTCGTGCCGAATCTCAAAACCTCTTCCAGTGCATGCTGATACATCTGCGACACTTTGCTGCTGGGATTGCCGAAATCAAACAACTCGAGTGCACTTCCACCAAAGATGCGCGACTTGTATTCAGCGAATGGTCCTAGATTGATGCCTGCCATAGCGCAGACACCGATTCGTGCACTACTTACGCAACCGAAGGCGATCAGTCTCGCCACTAGCATAATGGCGACAGGTACACCCTGTGAGTGGCATGCAATCATAATAAAATCTGCTTGTCGCAGGTGCTCAACCCAATTGAGTAATAGCTTCCAAAGTGAATCTACTCGTTCAGCAATGAAACCCTCGCCTTCGAGCGCGATCTTCTCAATTTCGCACTCATAACCTCGCTCATCCGTCCAATTCTTGATAGCCTGTGCCGCACAATTTGAGAATCGAATCGATGTACCAGTCGGTTGGCCTAGGATCTTTTGAAATAGAGGTGAAGGAAAGAAGCCGTGGATACCAATGGCAATCGCCTTCTTGATCCGTGGCGGCGTCGGCGTAATATGAAGATGAGTACCGGGAGCATGCTCATTGTTTCCCAAGACATATCGTCTAATCTGATCCCAGAGTGAAGGCTGTTGCTGAAGAGAATAGGTGCTACGAAATTCTGGCAGCAGCAGATTCGCGTCCTTCTTCGTTGCTGCCACAGCTGACTTGACGGCTCCTGCAAGCGTGTCGGATTTCGTGTCAAGCTTTGTGTCAGACTTCATGTCAGACTTCATGTCAGGCTTTCTCGTGGGGCTACCCGAGGGCGTCATCTTCGCAGGAGTCGAGGCTTCGCTAGACGTCTCCTTTTCCTTTCCACGATTTCTTCCTCTCAAAGATCCCAATTTAGATCTGAGCGGCGCTTTCGCAGCATCTTTTGGGGGCTCTTTTGCTGCAGTCTCCTCTTGCTCGTTGAACTGGGCAGCTTCGGGACGTGTCGATGAGGGCGTGTCAGCCACTGCCAACTCGCCCACCTGCTTGTGAACCTCACCACTTTCGCCGTCGGGCGTTTCGCGAGACCAGAATGCCCAACTAGTCGACTTCTTCCGCGGCGTCCCTCTTGCTGAATCTTTTCCAGAATTTATAGACGCAGTTTCTGATGTCGTCGATGGGTCTGTAGGCTTCATAGATTGCGGAAGCTGAACGCTAGCATCTGCGGTAGGCGGTGCCGAAACTTCGGGTGGTTTAGTTGTTTCAGCTTGTGCGTTTTGCTGGGTGCTCCATAGTCCAAACCAAGTTGAGCGACTGACAGTTCCTGGATCTGTATTTGAGTGTGGCTTAGTGGCTGAATCTCCATTTTCAATTGTAGGTGTATGCTGAGTAGGAGGTATCTCAGCCAACGGTGGCGGCTTTCTCTCTTCCAGGGGCGAAGTGGGTAGTGGCTTTTGCTGTGCTTCTACAGGAGCCTCATCCTTCACAGCAGAGGCACTTTTCTCCACGTACCCATCTGGGCGAGACCACCAACCAAACCATCCACCTGAAGCCGCTTGTTGCTCCTTTGGCAGTGTCTGGCCCGCCTTGTCGTTCTTGATGTCTACTTGTGGTTCGCTTGTGGGATCTGGAGGTAATGGAGGATCTGGTACAGATTTGATGGTACTCTCTCCATTTGGCGAGGGCAAATCTTTGAGCTTCGCATCCTTTGACTTGTCCTCTCCAGCCTGGTTGAATGCGACACTCAAGTTCGATACAGAAATCGAAGCTGCGGCTTTACTCTGAGGAGTCTGACTGCCAGACATATATCTCCTTGGAGACGGTGCTGACACTGATGCCGCGCTGGACCTTCTCTCGCCTTCAAATGCTCGTTTGGTAGTCGGCTGTGCTGGACTGGCCGGCACATTGTCTTTGGCAATTTCAGCTACCACTGGCTTGCCCTTCCCCGTCCAACTCCCGTACCAGCTCTTTCTACTTGCTAGCGAGCGCTCGGTTAAAGAGCCGTTCGGCGTTCTTATCGTCGGGTTTCTGGATTCATTTGACGCTGTCGAGGGTCCCAATGACTGTGAGGAGGAGTGTGACGAAGGTACGGATATAGGATTTGGTATGATAGGGGCAGTGAGAGGTGATTCTAAAGGATTCGTGTGGAAAGTATCGATTGCGGGCTTGCTAGAGGACTCGGACTGAGAGGCAGTGGGAGGCTGAACTGGTGGGCAGTCCTTGTTTTTATTCGCCGCGTCGCTGGGCTTTGATTTCTTGCGTGAGCCCATGGATATACGTGGGGTGATGCGGTCTATGAGATCGAATCGCCTCTTCAATGTTGTCAGGTCAGCATTGAGGTTCACATGGTACAGGTCGAGTTAATATATCAGGCGGTTGTTGGGACATAGAACTAGAATAGCCGAACACATAAGATATGGCGCACCAGCGTACACAGACGTGAATACATGGAAAACGAGAGGAGCTTGTATGAGAAGCGGCGACATACCTTTGGCGCTGTGGTATCCCGAGAATTATTCGCCGTGATGTTGTTCATGTCATGTATCGAGGCGAGAGAGACAGCAGCAGCAGCGTCATATCACTCGCTGCCCCTAACCGCAAACGGCCGACGCGATAGGTCTACCATGTATTCTACAATGCGCGATAGTTCGGCAAGGATGCATTGAAAGCTTAGCAAATCTTTGTTTGTACAACAACAACAACAACAACATCCCCTATCGAAACAATCACTTTGTTGCTACGCCGTCTTCATACGGCATGCAACAGGGTGCTTGCGAGGTCCAATGTCGACGACTTCGGTCTCTGCCCTGACACGCCCCATGTCTTGCCCCAAAGGCACCGCTGACCATGTGGTACTGCTGAACTGGCAGGGCGTTTCTAGATCCCATCTCATCTGGAGGCGCTCGTAAATGTCTGCCTTGCCTATACATCATCAAATCAGTATGGATCAACCACCTTCACTGTTCTTCTGGCCACTGGTTTAGCCATTCATGAACCTTTCGCCTTTAGGAAACACTTTTCAAGCATAACAGTTGCAAGCCTTCCATCTCGTAAAGCGATCCTGCAATTTCTGAAGCATCTTCTCTGGAAAATACCAAGGAATTATCGACATCGGTTTCCATCTGAGCATGACAGGTTACACATGGCTGTTCGGAGGTGCCGAAACCCCATTTTCCAAATATAGCTTTACTCCGTGAGAAAATCGAGACTACAACACCATCATCATCAAGAAAGCTAATAATATAGGGGCGACCGTCATGCTACTTATGATTCACTAAATCAAGTGTCTACGCGGTCAGTTGAAACTGATTCATCATCTTCAAATGAAAGTGGACGTTGCAGGATTTTCCAGCAATCACAAAGGAAAAGGTTCACGTAATTCAGTGATGGCCATCTCGAATGGCGAGAGTGGCATGGATGACAGCATGTTCGTGAACATCTATCTCCGGCACAAAGAACATCGGCAAGTCCTCTTCTGACTCAATCGAGTCGTGCTTGCGGCATCCTTGTGTCCTCGTCCCTGGTTCCGGAACAACCACCACCGTAGGATAAACCCTACACAGTAAAAGATGAGTTCCTGAAAAACTTCCAGCCAGCAACCCAGATGTCTGGTGTTCTGGAGACTTCATTGGCTGTGACGCTAAAGCCCTAACACGCGCGTACCGCACGTCAAAGCCACCAGCACTTAACTCAAATCAACCACCCGACCACGCTGTCTGTATACTTGACGACAGCCAAAATGAGTGGAAGGAGAGATGCGTACACCCAAGTATAGACTTGATTGCGGTCGTAGCGATGTTGCGGGTCCTCGCTGACGTCGCGGGTAAGATTTGGAATGGTTGTATAATTTTATTCATGACGGTACCTGGTTTTACGTCTGTATGCTTCTTAAACTTTCCTGCTTTTACCTATCTCGAGGTATCATTATGTTTTTCGACACTCTTGTTATTTCTATATGTCTGGCTGGCGCGAGTGCGGCACCTTATCCATCTGAAAATGCCTTCAATGCAGCAAATTCACAGGCACACTTTCCCGTACGCCCACATACTCTTCAGCGCTAAGGAACAACTCACTCATATCACTAGGGAGGTATTGGCGCCTTGAAAGGACATCATGGACCAAAAGGCCTTTTGGGTCTCCTAAAAGGAATGAAAGGCGCCGGTGGAGCTGAATCTCCATGTTTGTCTCTCTCTCCATCCCCCCTTTTCATTGCACTAACGTAAGCTTCTCCGTTTAGCGGCCGGACTCCCGGATATCTCAGGCATCCTCTCTGGACTCAAAGGGGCAGGCGGTGCAGGCGGTGGTCTCGCATCCATACTCGGCGGGCTCAAAGGTGCTGGCGGTGATGCTTCTGCTGGTGGTGGTGGGTTGTTGGCGGGATTACTTGGGGGTTTGAAGGGATCGGGTGGGGATGGGAGTGCGGAGGCTGGAGCTGTGTCTGCGCCTGGTGCTGCTGCGCCGAAAAAAGAGGGAGATGCTCCGAAGGCACCGGCTAACCCTCCTAAGGCTGCTGCGCCGAAGAAAGAGGGAGGAGATGCTCCAAAGGCACCGGCTGACCCTCCTAAGGCTGCTCCGCCGAAGAAAGAGGGAGGAGATGCTCCAAAGGCACCGGCTGACCCTCCTAAGGCTACTCCGCCGAAGAAAGAAGGAGGAGATGCTCCAAAGACACCGGCTGAACCCCCTAAAGCTGCTGACGATAAGCCTGAGGCTGCTGCGCCGAAAAAAGAGGAAGGAGATACTGCGAAGACACCGGCTGAACCCCCTAAAGCTGCTGGCGATAAGCCTGAGGCTGCTACGCCAAAGAAAGAGGAAGGAGATACTCCGAAGGTACCGGCTGAACCCCCTAAAGCTACTGACGATAAGCCTGAGGCTGCTGCGCCAAAGAAAGAGGGAGACACTCCGAAGGTACCGGCTGAACCTCCTAAAGCTTCTGAAGATAAGCCTGAAGCTACTACGCCAAAGAAAGAGGAAGGAGATACTCCGAAGGTACCGGCTGAACCTCCTAAAGCTTCTGAAGATAAGCCTGAGGCTACTGCGCCAAAGAAAGAGGAAGGAGATACTCCGAAGGTACCGGCTGAACCCCCTAAAGCTACTGACGATAAGCCTGAGGCTGCTGCGCCGAAGAAAGAGGGAGACACTCCAACGGCACCAACGGTACCAACGGCACCAACGGCACCAGCGGAACCTCCTAAAGCTGCTGACAATAAGCCTGAGGCTACTACGCCGAAGAAAGAGGGAGATACTCCAACGGCACCAACGGTACCAACGGCACCAACGGCACCAGCGGAACCTCCTAAAGCTGCTGACAATAAGCCTGAGGCTACTACGCCTAAGAAAGAGGGAGATACTCCAACAGTACCAGCAGCTGCGCCGAAGAAAGAGGGAGATACTCCAACAGTACCAGCAGCTGCGCCGAAGGAAGAGGGAGATACTCCAACAGTGCCAGCTACTGCGCCGAAGAAAGAGGGAGATGCTCCAACGGCACCGGCTGAACCTCCTAAAGCTACTGACGATAAGCCTAAGGCTACTGATGAGAAACATCAACCAAAGGGCTCGGGTGATATGGCTGGAATGGCTGGTATGAGGAGATGAAGTATCCCTTAAACAAGCGAAGGTTGAGCAATGATTGGAGGCTTCTCCAGCAACTTTTGAGTACTGTGAAGCTGTAAGAATTTGGGAGCTATGAGCCAAGGCTGCTTCACGGCAAGACTGGGTCTTGTATGCTGGGGTTTAGCCTGAGAAAGGTCGATCGATCACTGCGAAGAACAAGAGAGGGAGACGAAATATGTTACAAGAGTTTGCTCTTATCTAGGAGTCCGAATTAGAACGGTTTAATTCGAGCATTTTGCTATCCCAACATCCAAAATTTCTGACGCAGGCTGAAAAGGGACTTCGTATTTGACATGTAAGGTAGAAGAAATGATCGTGATGAACAAATTCTGTTATCATGGATCCTGGTGGCGAGACTGAGAATCGATTAGTCGATGTACAAGCCTAAGCTACTTCCAAAAAGATCCTTTGATATCTCACGATGGAACATTGGACCACAAAACGCCAAAAGGGTTATTTCGTAGACTTCAAAGCTGCTCTCGAAGATGAATGAGGAAAATGCTGAATTTACGGAATACTAAGTTCTGATTCGTTCCCGATCTCGAAATATTCTGATTGGCTCTCCTCCTAGAAACCCTTTGCCAAGATTCCATACCCGCAGAAAAAAGATTCTCCAATCTCCAATCTACAACACCAACTCCCTCTATTGTCCCTACCGCCTATACCCCCGAGGAGTCGTCTCTTCTCTAACTACCGCCTCCCATTTCCTCCCTCCTTGCGCTCGGGGTGTAGCAAAGCAGGATGGCGATCCAAAAAAAGCACGGCAAAGGCCGTCTCGACAAATGGTACAAACTCGCCAAAGAAAAGGGTTATCGCGCCCGTGCTGCGTTCAAACTTATACAGTTGAATAAGAAGTTTGGGTTTCTGGAGAAGAGTAAGGTTTTGATTGATTTGTGTGCTGCGCCTGGGGTAGGTTGTGTCCTTTTTATTTCTTCTGCGAGGGGTTTCTGGGAAGGCGGCGAGGGTGGAGAGTTGCGATACGGAGGAGAGAATGATGATGAGAATCCTCGCCGGATCTCGCGGGCGTGGTATGGATACAGTTGCTAACATTCGTTATAGTCATGGTGTCAGGTCGCTGCAGAAGTGATGCCCGCCAACGCTCTCATCATTGGAGTCGATCTCTCACCTATAAAAGCAATTCCTCGCTGTATAACCTTCCAATCCGATATCACCACTGATAAATGTCGCGCCACTATTCGCTCCCACCTCAAAACCTGGAAGGCCGATACTGTCCTCCACGATGGAGCGCCCAACGTCGGTACAGCTTGGGTGCAGGATGCCTTCTCGCAAGCAGAATTGGTGCTGGAGTCTTTGAAACTGGCGACTGTTTTTCTGAACGAGGGCGGTACGTTTGTAACCAAGGTTTTCAGGAGTAAGGATTACAATGCGCTGCTCTGGGTGTTCAAGCAGCTTTTCATGAGGGTTGACGCGACGAAACCCCCGAGCTCAAGGAATGTGTCTGCTGAGATTTTTGTGGTATGCAGAGGGTATAAGGCGCCGAAACACATTGATCCCAAGTTCCTGGACCCGAATCACGTCTTTGCCGAGCTGGCTGATCCAGCGCCGAACAATGAAGCCAAAGTTTTCAATCCGGAGAAAAAGAAGAGGAAGAGAGATGGGTATGAAGAGGGCGATTACACACAACACAAGGAAGATTCGGCGTATGCGTTCATCAAAACCACGGATCCCATTGCCATGCTTGGTTCTATGAACAAGCTCAGTTTTGATAACCACAAATACCCAGAACATGCACTTGAACTTGCGACGCTGGAAAAGCTACCGGAGTCAACCGTGGAGCTTCGACAATGCTGCGACGATTTGAAGGTCCTTGGGCGGAAAGAGTTCAGGCTATTGTTGAGATGGCGATTGAAGTGTCGAGAGATCTTTCATTTCTCGGAGAAAAAGACAGGGCACAAGAAAGAAGAGAAACCGGCGGAAGATGAAACCGCTGAGGTGGAGTCTATGGACGAGGAGATGCAAATCCAGGAGGATTTGGAGCGCATGAAGGATAATGAAAGCAAAAAGAAGCGTAAGGAGCGTAAGAAGGACAACGAGAAGAAGACCAAAGAAATCACTCGTATGCAAATGAATATGACTGCGCCCATGGATCTTGGTTTGGAACAAGCGGGACCCGTTGGTGATGATGGCATGTTTGCGCTCAAGACGGTGGACAAGGCTGGTGCTACCAGCAAGATTGCGAAGGGCAAGATGCATACACTCGAGCAGGAAGAGAAGAAACCTGAGATGGAGGAAGTATACGACAGCGACGAAGACGGAGATGCGCTTGAAAGATTGCTAGACGACATGTACGATGACTACCAGGAACGCAAATCTACGAACGATGCCAAATTTAGAGCCAAACGGGCAAGGAAAGAGCATGAGGACGGCGAATGGCATGGTTTCTCGGAGCAAGAGGATGACAGCAGTGATGACGGTGAACATCTGGCTGATGGAGACAGTGATTCGGATTCGGACTCGGATAATGAGGCACAACAATCACTGGTAACGAAATTGGAATCGAACGCAAAGACGAGTGCTGGTCTTACGAGGCGGGCACAAATGTTCTTTGATCAAGACATTTTCAAGGGCATCGATGGACTTGACATTCCAGACGAGGACAGCGGTATTGAGATTGAGGACGACTCTGATCCAACACCTGCCAAATCCGAGCCAGTCGAGGCAGCCAAGACTGAAAAATCAAATAAGAAAGTCACCATTGTTGAACCTGAAGCAGATCCAGATACCGACATGGACTCAGATGATGATTTCGAGGTCGTCAAAGACGGCGAAGAAGACGACGAGTCAGACTGGGAAGAAGGCGACGACAAGTCAGGGCCCAAAGATGGCCGCCCTGACATCGATATCATTACTGCCGAAGCCATGACACTGGCACACCAACTTGCCACGGGCCAAAGGACAACCGCAGACATTCAAGACGAGAGTTTCAACAAATATGCTCTTCGCGATGTTGATGGACTTCCAGACTGGTTCCTCGACGACGAAAACAAGCACTCTAAAAAGCAACGACCAATCACAAAGGAAGCCGCCGCAGCTATCAAAGAAAAGACCCGCGCTCTGAACGCTCGCCCCATCAAAAAGGTGCGAGAAGCCAAGGCACGAAAGAAGATGAAGGCTGGCATGAAGCTTGAAAAGCTAAAGAAGAAATCTGCCATGCTTGTTGAAGATGAGGGCATGAGTGAGGGTGACAAGGCCAAGGCTGTTGCGAAGATGATGTCGAGAGCTGCGAAGAAGAAGCCGAAGGCGAAGGTTAGCGTTGTTGTGGCTTTTGGGGCCAATAAAGCACTGAGTGGTAGGCCGAAGGGGACGAAGGGAAGGTATAAGATGGTTGATGCGCGGTTGAAGAAGGATGTGAGGGCTGAGAAGAGGCTTGCTAAGAAGAACAAGAGGAGATGAGTGGGGTTGTTTGGAGGGGGTTTGTACATGAGCTGA
This sequence comes from Venturia pyrina ICMP 11032, assembly GCA_000738655.1. NCBI lineage: Eukaryota > Fungi > Ascomycota > Dothideomycetes > Venturiales > Venturiaceae > Venturia > Venturia pyrina. The sequence goes on along the minus strand of JEMP01000102.1, from coordinate 111,544 downwards.
ATGAGTCTTTTAGGCAAAACGTCGCCTTGATAGATTCCATCGATGAGTGAATCAAACCTCCTCAGTCACTCTTGTCGTATAATTGTCTGCTTGAGGAATAGACTGCGCTGCTCCTCCCTAGCGCTCACCAGAGCAGTACTGCTGACATTGAACCCCCCTTCTCGCAGATCTTTTCGAACTCCGCCACTATCCCGAGTTCCGTTCCGAGTGCCGTCCTCGCGAATATGTGTATTTCTCGAAATTCCACATCTGCCTCAAGACTCAATATAAACTTCACTTTCAATCACAATCACAAGTCCATCATCGATACTAACTTAAAAAAGCAAACAAGAAACTCAACGAAGAAACCATACCAAATCCCAACATTACGACCATCCCCAAAAACCCAAATACACCCTCATCACTGACTTTCCCGCCTATTGAACGTAACCATGGCAAACAGGAATATCATTGTCATTGGGTACCCCTCGCCCGTTCCCCTGCAGCTCAAGGAATCGGCTAACCAAGAAAATAATTATAGAGCAGGAGTCACCGGGCTTACAACGGCGCTCCTCCTTGCGCGAAAAGATGGAGGGGATGTTGTTACGGTTGTGGCGGAATGTATGACTGGGGATTAGGATGTTGGGTATTCGAGTCCGTGGGCTGGGGCTGATGTTACGCCGTGAGTTTTTTTTTTCGGTTTTTTTTTCTGGGTTCTTTTGTGGTGGGGTTTAGAGGATTGGGGGTTTGATAGATGGGGATGGGGGAGGGGGCATATTTGGTGGAAGGGAGAGGGTTGAATGCGTTTAAGCAATGATGCTTTGGGTTTGCGAAAAAGGAGACGAAGGAAGCGAGGTGGGAAGCTGAGAGTTGGCTGGTTTTGGAGGAGTTGGCGAGGAATGTGCTTGAGGCTGGGATTCATTTTCAGGGTGAGTTTTTATTCTCCGTTTTTGTTCGAATGAGAAATGGAGGAGGAGCATGAGATGGGTTGTTGAAAGGACCAATGAAGCGTAAAACCGAGAGGGTATGATAGGATTCAAGATATGGGCAAAGGTCTGGAAAAGAACACTTCAGGAACAACTCCCCTGGTTCAAAAATGGTTTTCCTGATGTACGTCTCTACCCCCGGTTCCCTACCCATCTCCATCGAAGTCACCAAAGTCACCAAAGTCACCAAAATACATGTTGACATGTATAAACATAGTTCCGCATCCTCCTCCCTTCAGACCTCCCCCCAGGACCTCAGGCACCTCCTTCACCTCCATCTGCATAAACACAGCCCTCTTCCTCTCCTACCTAGTCGGCCAATGCCGCACTCACAACATCATCCTCAAACGCGCCATCCTCCCCCACATCACTCATGCCAAATCCCTCCACCACTCCAATCTCCCCGCCGACCTCATAATAAACTGTACAGGGCTGATGGCCTCCACTCTCGGCGGCGTGCAAGATAAATCCGTCATCCCGGCGCGAGGTCGACCAGTTCTCGTCAGGAACGAAGGCGTATATAATTGTTCGGGTTCGGGAAAGTGTGTATAGCATGATGAGGGCGAGTGGTGGGGGAACGGTGTTGGGTGGATCCTATCAACTGGGTAATTGCAATGGGGCTGTTGATTTCGATTTGGCGGCTCGGATTTGCAAAAGGGCTGTTGCTTTGAATCCGAATTTAACGCGGGGGAAGGGGGTAGAGGGGGTAAGTATTATTAGATATGCGGTTGGGTTGAGACCGTATCGGGTTGAGGGGTTAGGGTGGAGAGGGAGGTTATTGGGGGGGTGGAGGTTGTGCATTGTTACGGGCATGGGGGATTTGGGTATCAGGTTTTTTGGGCTTGTTCGGGGGATGTTGTGAGGTTGGTTGAGGTTGGTTTTAAGGAGAGGGGGGAGAGGCGAGGTTGTGAGGGTGGAAGACTTGTGGTTAGCTGACTGTCGAGATTGGAAGGTTGGTGGGTGTGAGCGTTGTAGAGAATGAAAGACTTCTGTGTCGAAATGGAAGGAGTTCGTGGATTACAAGAAAGCGTCGCATCGCTTCGCCGGCCTGGATCTATAGACTAAAAATATACCAGCTAGGCTGGCATAAGGCAGCTTACCCCTGCTTTCACCAGGGGAGATCAAGTGTTCGAGTCCTCGGCCTGGCAATGCTCTTCGCCTGCTCTCTTCACGCCCAGTTTTTCTGATAGTATAATTGCTATTGTATAGATTTGAGAGTAGTTGCCAAGATGGATGCGACCCATGGACTAAAAAAGAAAATCGGCTATCAGAACGTTCACTTACCCTCAGCAATTGACATTCACTCTGAAGTCGCACAGCTTATACGGTAGCAGCGTCACGCGACCAAGCGAGCAACAATTTAGCCATGACACAACGGGACTGTCACTTGAATTATCTTCCGCTGTCTTCGTATCCACTACCTTCTTCCCCTAGGTATCTAGTTGTCTTCTAGCAAGCTTCTAATGCATGAGCAATATTGATGAATGCCTGGCATACTTTCCACATCAGATCGCCAGATATTTATCGATATCGATTTCGAGACGGCCATTTCCGACACTTGTTGGTGATTTGTCGAAGGGCATGGATTGAACCCCCGGCATGATGGTGCTGGGACTGGGGTTTCGTGTGGCGGTTTCTCTCCGCACTACCACGGCGTTTCTGTGACACCAATCGAAGAGCCCTGCAGCCTGTGGACTTCCTTTCATCCTGACTTCGATCTCGATTCTATCGTCCATCAGCCGGCTTCACAGTCCCGAATCGTCCGTCTGCTTGATCGATTTCGCCACAAAATGACTATTCCAACTCGCACACGTAGAATTCAGGGTATCCGTATCAAGCAGCGCCGGAATTTCAGCTGGACGCTCAATAAATTGAAGCGCAAATCCTTCCATGACATGCCAACCAATGTGACTTTGGTTTATGTTAGCACTATTCGGGATGGAAATTATTGTGGTAACACTCACCAATGCAGAACCCACGCCCCAGGGTTATTAGTCTCAAACGCGATTACAAGATAACCATGAGCCGGTAATAGCGCAACGTCTCTTCGTGGCGGGTTATCCATCTTCAAAGGAACGCTGGAAGAGTAGTCTCCTGTACCTTGCGCGAGGATGAGAATATCGTGGCCGTGCAAGTGGATTGGGTGGGCAACTGGTATTCGAGTTGTTATCAAGATATGAACCCATTGGTTGGCGTTCGGAAGCTCGATGGCATTCGATGTGTTTGTAAATGTTGTGTGTGAGTTTTCTAGGAGTTGAGAGAAGGTCTGCAACCGGTTAGCAGAATGAACATGGTGAACATGCGAAAACGTAAGTGAAAGCTTACGGGATTTCCCCATTCAATATTCATGCTAGTACCACCAACGGTCCAGCGAAAGAGACCCTCAGCGTTCTTGATTGCGTTGATGTCTTCTTCTTCCGAAATGCTGGATGGACCGACAGTCTGGCGGACATGAGGGACGAGCTTGTCATACGGCTCATCGACACACTCGTCAGTGTAGCTGTATCCTGTTGTTGTAGGGGTTCCCGAAGACGATCCGTAATGAACCACGCCTCTGATGTTGTTCTTGGAATTATTTGGTGAGCAGGTAACCTGTGGGATAGCACGCATCCAAAAGTCTGTCGCAATGGCTCCCTGGTCAGCTTTTATGATCACATCATAGCGCTGTCCCGTGGCGATATTGAGAGTCGTGGTGGTGTAGGGTACTATCGGAACCCAGTCGGCTTCAATTACGGTCATGGTGTGATTATCGATCGAGAATTTGAAATGAGATTCGACAGCAACGTTGACAAGCCGAAGACGGTAAGAACTTCCCTCCACGAAGTTTGTGCTGAACCGTTGCCCTGTCGCATTGTTTCCATAGACATTCGTGCCATTGATGAGTCCGTTATCCATAGTGGTATTTCCAGTGAGTGCATGTTCGCGATAAAGCGCGTCGACACTTTGGTGAGACCAATCTTGGAGGAAGAGATTTCCAAGATCTTCGTCATAATCTGCAGTGGCAGGTCCATTAATAATAAGCCCGCCAAAGACCCCCTCCCATGCTTGCAATCCAAAATGAGCATGATACCTAAGTTATTAGTCTTGAATTAAGTGATTGCGGAGGATAAGGCGCACCAGGACGATCCGTATTGCGTTGCTCGGAAGCTATAGGTGTAGCTTTCTCCCGGCGCAGAAGGGCATTGGGTCACGCTGACGACTCCATCCATTTGTGGCGTGCCCAGTTGCCGGATTCCATGCCTGGAAAGGAGTTGATTAGCGCTTGGTCGGATGTGGTGAAAGAGAAATTCCAGTCACATACCAATGAATTGAGGTTCCATTTTGGCTTTCGAACAAACTATTCCTGACATGAACGATGATGAAGTCTCCCCAGTCCGCAGTGAGAGTAGGACCAGGCATGGTTCCATTGACAGTTAGCACAGTTCGAGGTACACCGTCTGGAGATAGTGTGACCTGAACCAAATCAAGCCAATACTCGCGTGTGACACCGGTTTCAAGAACAATTCTCTCGTAGTCGGTGTCAATATTGTATTGACCCCAGTAGGACCTGTTGCTCGAAGAATTCCCATTGAGTACTGAGCTTGGTTTTCGATCGCTGGATGGAGGAGCCATTGGCATGTCGGTATCGGGGTTTGTCCTGTTGGGAAATGGTGATAGACTTGGAAAGGATTTGACCTCTGATTCTTTTGGAGGATTATTGTTGGATTTCGAGCCTCCTAAGCCAGCCGAAATAACACTAGGCATATTGGGGTAATTGTTTGGAGTAGTTACTCTGGCTATTGTTGCCGGAATCAGAGGTAAAACACCAGTGAGCTTCATGGCGAAGAGATTCCTAATGTTGGAAAGGCGTGGGAATATTGCTATTTGCTAAAAGATGAAGTATGGATCAGGTATAAATCAGGTAGTGGTTGATTAGAGTATCGAAATGTAAACAAAATCAGTTTTGCTATCGGAAAACTTGAGAGACGAAAGAATGCCGATGGAACTTTCGGAGGCGTATGGTAAGAGAGAGGTATTCTTATACTCGAAAACGGCGACATGTGCCATTCTTTGAGTGTATGCTCGCTCTCCTTCAAGGGCGGTGTACATCATCGGCGAGGCCATTCTACATCATCATTGTACGAACTTGTAAGCGCGCATGCAATGAAGACTCGTATCTGATCAACACTTGTGTGGAGAGGCCATGTCAAGTTGCTGACAGTGCTAGAACGAAAATAGAGACTGCTCTTGCATGGTGCTTCGGGGCGTCCAGCTATCCTTTCGAGGATCAGCTCGAGTTGTTCTAACATGAACTAGTAAGAACTACATATAAGCAAGGATTCGTGAGAGGCTCCAGAGAGATTTTTGAACGTTCCAGAGCCGCATCGATGGTGATGGCTTGGAGTTTCTCCTTGAGGAGGTGGACATGTCAGGGACCTCCTAGTGGCGTGTGCTAATCTGGATTCTGACCTATTCTAGCGTGCCTGGGGCCAAAAGATGGGGTGTAAAGCGCCTCAGTCTGGGGCGCAGAAGGCAGCTGGTGAGATTGGCTTCTAATTTTGTCAGGATAACAATTAACGTGGTCTTGGACTCGATTTGCGTATAAGTTGGTGGTGTATCCATGTTTTCTGATGGTGAAATCCGTGGAACTTCTTCCAGCTTCGTTTTTCGTCAAACACTACCGTCCAGCGTCTATTAGACAAACTACCAAGAGCAATCAATGCTTCTGAAACCTCGATACGAGGGCGGCGACGAAGTCGAGGTGGCGATTCAACGGCTGACATCTCTATGGCAATAATGAGTTAGCGAACATGACTGTGAGGGACACGCAGCTATCTAGATCAGCAGCAAACGCATGTACGAGGGTATACCAGTTGAGCGTGCCATGTTCACTATGCACGAACTGTTGAGATAGCATACAAAGCTGCCCCTTTCGTTGCCAAAGGCTGTAGTACAGGGATAGAGCTGGCGGTGTGCTTGTCGGCTGGAAGATCAGTGTCCTCTTACGTGCATAGGAGGTCTCGAAGATGACGGTCTGAAGTCAGTCTTGGTGTGTTGATGGACAAGATGCAGAAAGTGATGGGCAAGGGACGAGTCTAGAGCCTGGATGGGAGGTAGATGGGCGTTCTACCAGTAGTGCAATTCAACGGGCATGGGTATTGCTTCAAGTTCTCATGAAGTCCATCATGGAGTCATGGACATTGTTAGTATCGTTGTCGAAGGCCGAGGTTTCAGGGCAGGACCTTGTTAGTTACCGTTAGTTACGTTAGTCACGATAAGCATATAACGCTAGTCTGTGTTGGCTCTCACACCTACACTTCTGCCTTTTTCTTTTTCTGACACTATCTTTCCAACAACTTCATTTTTCTCAAACGTACTTTTGTCAATAGAACGGCTTTCTTCGCGTTCATTCATACTCCTGTCAACGAGATGGAGATAACGATCTTCTCGCTTCAACGCGGCTCAATAGTTCAAAAGTCTGCGTCCAGTACCATCGAAGGGAGTGCAGAGTTTCATTTCATCAATTCTTCGGCATTGCCCAAATACAGCCTCTTATTATCATTCGCTTCCTAATTCTGCGCGTAATGCCGCCAAAAGAGGGTCTTGGAAGCTTCCATCTGGTCGCGCAAACTTCCCGGCTTTCAACCGTTCCCTAAGAAACGTCAGTCTTGACCTCAACAGCATGTTCGTGGTCTTGCCTTCATCAATATTAGATGTTACGGTCCATCTACTCCTCTGGAACAGGCTTCGCTTCTGAGCCTCTCTTGTAGCTTCCATAGCTTGCGTAGGGAGAGTAAGAACCATAACCTCCCACTGGTGCTGGTACTGGCGGAGGTGGTGGTGGTGGTGCATTGCCATAAGTCCCGTAAGTAGCATATGGGCTGTATGAGCCCTGCCTCTTTCGCTTTTCATCGACGGGCTTGGCTACTGGACCGGCCTCTGGCTCGGCCTCGCGTTTTTCTACAGGCGCGGCCTCTGCTTTGGCATCGCGTTTGTATGTCCCATAGCTTGCGTAGGCGCCGTATTTTCCGTAACTTGGATAACTGCCGTACCCGGTTGCAGCTTCACGGGCTTCGACATTTTCTGGAACTGGGGTAGCAGCAATCAGGTTGATAGAAACTACCAGAACGGTAACGATAGATGAGTAGTGCATGGTGATATCTCAGAGGGGAGGAGTCAAATTCGTTTGATGAAATACGGCACTAAAGGCAAGTCAAATCCTTTAGCAGGTCACCACTTCCTCTTCTGAAGTGGCAGTCAGGCTTACAAGTATTCATGATTTTAGGTCTACCGTCCAGCATATACAATGGCTTCGGTCTACTGGAGGACTGGTTTCCCTTGCCGATCGAAAACGGAAAGCTGGGCCCAGAGGGTACAGCAAGGTGCCGTCACGACAAGAGATACGTTCAAGGCCATGCTCGGATACCATGAAACATCATTCGATGATGAATGCCACGATACTTGGCGCGATGCTCTCATAAGGCTTCGCTTGATCGTCAAGGACGCCACAGTTCGCTTACAGCTCAGCTTCAATCAAGATCTCTAGCTTTACCCCGCCAAATCCCAACATGTTCATCAAATCATCTCTTGCGAATCTGATCGGTGGCTTTTCTCGAGCTTGTTCTAACAATAGAATCCACGCTATACTGAGTTCATGGCCAAATCTTCGACCGCAGTGACACCTTGCAAGGTAGAGTTGCACCCCTCTTTACATAATTCAATGCAGGCTTCTTACTATAACACGAGCAGTGTGTCAATTCGAGAGAAGAAGACTCCGCCTTGTCAGCCCTTTTCTGCGCGTCTCCAATAGCCTCGCCTTGGCTCACATTGCCGGTGGTCAGGTGTACATGTTCCTACTGGCAGATATCAGGTTGTCTTTCACGATGTTTAGGCAAAAACCAACAAGGCTCCTCCAACCGAATAGCTGCAAGTGTTCCGCGCCTGAACATGACCCTTTGGCGACATTGCATGCTTTATGATTTGGCGAGCTGTTGACGAGTTCTGGACCTAAAGTCGACATTTTTGGCACCCAAAACATCTCTAAGGGGCGGCAGGTGCCGTGTGGTGTGAGCGATTTCAAATACCTCGACGAGCTTGACTGTCAACGTCGCCATCGATCTACCGTCTTTGGACTATTGATCACCGTTTTCTGCATGCTTATGACCTTGCCACCTTTGACGAACACGCGGACGCGCTCTTTGGGCTAGATATTGGCTTCTTGCCAGCCTGATTTCGAAGAGACTTACAACACAATGGCATCGATTGCGAAATTCTGGCGAGGATACGCTGGAATTCCTCGGACATCAAGAGAGGAGGATGCAGAATCATTACTGCCAGACGACAAAGCATCTCCAGACCGCCACAATCAGAGACCAAAACGTGGTTTTTCGTTGCCGAGCCTTCTCATTCTTGTGCTTTCCCATGCTCTGGTCGCTGCGATTGCTGCCTTTGTTGGCAGCAACTGGCGTTTCGATTCTGCAGCTTTCTGTTCACGTGTAACTACAAGATTCTGCAAGTAGTCTGTCCGCTCCAAAGGTTACCATCATCTCTAACAATGACCACCAGCACCCATAATACAGGACGTTAGTCTCAGATATCACACCGTGCAATATAATGGCTCTTTCTTCAACAAAACCGTCTTCAGAGACGATGCCGGCCCAGAAGTCGACGCCGCATGGGCATCGCTGGGTGTGGACTGTCTGTTACCATATCACCCATCTCACTCCACCACCCTACTAACGATTTACAAGACCGCGCCCTCGCTGTCTCAGAATCCCTAGCAATAGCATCAGGACTAACCAAAGACCACGTGCGCATCAATCCCAAGTACGGCGGAGGATATCCCGCCAATGTCGAAGGCCTACATCACCTCCATTGCCTTAATCTGGTAAGAAAGGGATTAAAATGGAATTATGATTACTATCAGAAAATGGGAGAGGGCGCGTTCAAGAACGATGAGTACATCGCTAAATACCATATCAGTATGTCTTCATCTTTCCCACAACACCCCATCCTCCCTATCGCCTCTAAATCCTGCCCTCTTCCATCATTCCATCTTTCATCGTTTCAATTTTTCACGACCCTCACTAAACCCACCACAAGCACACTGCCTAGACACCCTCCGCCAACAACTAATGTGTAACCCCGACCTCGGTATGCTAGGCCAAATCTGGTGGGATCCCGCCGCGCCTAAAGCCTTTGTCAATTTCAATACAAAACACACGTGTCGCAATTTCGAGGGGATAAGACAATGGGCTGAAGTGAGACAGTTGCCTAAACACGTGGCGGAAGACTTTTTGGAAGAGCCGAATGAGGGAGGGGTCCTTGAGGGGATTCCTTGAGGAAAGGAGGGGAGGGTGAGAGGATGGAGTAGGGGGGATTGAGTGGGATGGTAATGTTGATTTTTAGTATATGTGATTCTTGTGGTTATGTTTTTGTTGCTTTTATATTTTCGGATTTATTGATTTTGATGATACTAGTAGATGGCGTGGTATTGTGATTGATATATTATCTTAGTATCTTAGGTATATCTATATTGTATAATTAACGATCAATAATAAAGGACATAGACTAGTAAAAGGATATTAAGAGTTGAGACGAGAAGGTAAGATGGAGCGAATTTAGTTACCTCCCGAACTCTACTACTATTAAAAAGAATTAAGATCTAAATCCGATGATACTAAAGCTACTAATATCTAAAATCAATTCCAATCCTTCAACCTCTAAATCAATGCAAATAATCCGGTAATAAAATACTTACCCTTCCTTCCTAGGTATTTAGGAATTGAGAATGTAGACGGATCTAGAGTATAGCTATTCTATCTAAAACTTATAGACTCCTTATTTTATTTTTCTAGATAGATTAAGAGGGGAATTAGGGACTAAACTATAGATACCAAGTACTTCCAGTATCCTAATTCCTACTCGTACACTATAAGAACTAGTAAGGAGATAGGATATACCGTTTTTCATAGCTAAATTGAAATTATAAACTAAGAATTCTAAACGTAGTAAAGAATCTAAAGATTCCTTGAACCGATGAGCACAAGTAATAGATAATAGATAATAGATTCCTTGAACCGAAGAGCTACTAAACAATAGGTAACAAATAACATAATATAATAAAGAAATTATGGTATTCGAAACCCATTCAATTTAGGTAAACTTAGAATAAGAAGAATAAATAAATCCCAGATGTCTACGTTGTTACATGTCTTGAGGGTTTAAATGATAGTAAACGTCTGAAGCTCCAAGCTATCCATAAACTTTGTGCATTCTGCGAAGCCATCGGTTTCTATATATATGAAGAAGACTACACCAGCTCGGGTCCATTTTCCAGGATGATTCGAAGGCTTCATAAAGTTCGTACACAGTATAGACTTCATAAAGTTCGTATAGACTTCATAAAGTTCGTTCACAGTATAGGCTTCATAAAGTTCGTACACAGTATAGACTTCATAAAGTTCGTATAGACTTCATAAAGTTCGTATAGACTTCGTCAAGTTCGTATAGTTGGATGGCTGACTAAACCCGGTCGGCGCGATACTTGCCGCGATGACAAGGCAGAGGCGAGTAGGGCTGTGACTTGTGTGTGCTCGTACTCGTATTGAGGAATTTGATCGTCTCGGCAATGATGACATTTGTGCGTCTGAAGAATCGAGCCGGCATTGTGCCTGGATACAGCTAGAGCCCCGCCTTCTTCGGTCTTTGTAACCTTCAGTTCTAGATCCCCTCTATTGCCAATCGCCATTGCCCTCATGCCCCCCAACATCAAGCACGCCAACATTTTAAAATCTGCAACATCCTTCTCCACAGCGTCCATCCCATCTTCAACCAAACAATCACTCAACTTTCGCGCCCTCAACAACCTCCAGCCCTCTCGACTTCATCAACCAACCTATCCCAAGACACGCAGAAGCGTCACAACAACAGCAACAATCACATCCATGGCTTCGGCAACTACCTTTTTCGACTTCAAGCCCCTTGACAAGAAGGGTTCGGCTTACTCGCTCGAGCAGCTCAAGGGCAAGGTTGTTCTCGTCGTCAATACAGCTTCGAAGTGCGGATTCACGGTGCAGTTCGAGGGATTAGAAAAGCTGTACAAAGAAATAAAGGCGGAATATCCTGGTAAGTCCCCACTCTCGCTTCATCGCCGTCGCCAGGGAGTGCATGTAAACCAACAAGCTGACACTCTCTCCAGATGACTTCGAAATCCTCGGCTTCCCTTGCAATCAGTTCGGCGGTCAAGATCCGGGCTCCAACGACGAGATTCAAGAGTTCTGTAAACTGAACTACGGTGTTTCCTTCCCCGTCCTCGGTAAAATCGACGTCAACGGCGATACCGCTGATCCTCTATACCAGTGGATGAAGAATGAGAAATCGGGTCTTTTAGGACTGACACGCATAAAGTGGAATTTTGAGAAGTTCTTGATCGGACGCGACGGAAAGGTTATCAATCGATGGGCGAGCACGAGCAGCCCAGGGACTTTGAAGAAAGATATTGAGGCTGCTTTGAAGAAGGCACCTGCTGCTAAGGTTTAAGAGGAAGAATGCGTTTGGTGACTGGCTGAGGAAGCTTTGCGAAGCTGACAAGGCTTCGGCTTTGCAACGGCTAAGAGACAGTTTGTTTACAACAGAATCGCATTATGTATATTACGTAACAGAACTAGCATGATATCCAAGGTATATGAACTAAGACAATCTTGTATGATATTGGTCCCTAATAACATTCAACTACTTGGTACATATGAGGCGTCTCCTTGAGTTCAAGTGATGGAGGAAGTTTTCAACATTGGTGACCTTGTTGAGGGCTCAAATACGATACGGAGTTTTAAAATTCCTGCCCATAACTCGTTCGAAACTGCCAGGGACTCTCGTAAGATCCGCAGGGTGTACGAGCTCCCCTGTGTGTTGAAGAAGGATCCCGTTCAAAAAGTGCTTTTGAAGCCAGGCTGAACCTTTGCCTCGTCTTGTCTCAAAACAAAGCACCCCATCAACGTTCTCCACCGCGGTTTTACATGCACACCTACAAACACATCACACATCGTCATGGCAGTCTCAAGCTCCAATCCTCTCTCGAACCGTCCAGATCTCTCTACAAAGATACCGAAACTCCTGCCAAGAAGGCGTAAAGAGAATCCTTCCTCAGACCCAGGCCCCGAAACGCCCGCATTACCTCTCCCACCATCCCTCCAATCCGTTCACTTCGCCGTTCCTACACGGCGCATCCTCTCCAAAAAGGATCATGATCTCTTCCTAGCCTCTCCAACCTACCAAACCCTCCTCGGCTTTGTGTTCGGGCTCTCCGACTCAGTCCACGGCAAGGCCATCTCCTCCATCTCAAAAGACAGCTTGACACCAACCACCAATGGCATCCTGTCTATACTCGACGAGGCAGAAGCACTCGTAGTAACAAACCCACCTCTAGACACCGGCTCACGCTTTGGCAATCCAGCTTTTCGCTCCTTCTTCGACGCCGTTACAAAACACCTTCCAGAATGGCATACACAACTCGCCCTCCCACAAGCGGCAATAGCAGAAGTTAGCACATACCTCCAACACAGCTTTGGCAGCGCATCGAGAATAGACTACGGCAGCGGTCACGAACTAAACTTCCTCCTTTGGCTCCTCTGTTTGAATCGCCTCAATCTCCTCCCTACCTCAACCTTCCCAGCACTCACACTCGTAGTGTTCCCACGATACCTCAAACTCATGCGCACGGTGCAAACGACATATTACCTCGAACCCGCTGGTTCGCATGGTGTCTGGGGTCTGGATGATTATCAATTCCTGCCCTTTTTGTTTGGATCCGCACAGTTGCTTCATCATCCTTTTGTTACGCCGAAGAGTATACATAATGCTGCTACGCTGGATGAATTCAGTCACGACTTCTTATACCTGGATCAGGTAGCTTTCGTCAACTCGGTAAAGAATGTGGAGGGATTGAGGTGGCATAGTCCCATGCTCGATGACATTTCCGCAGCAAAGAGTTGGGCCAAGATTGAGGGGGGTATGAGGAAGATGTTTGTCAAGGAAGTTCTGGGGAAACTGCCGGTGATGCAGCATTTCCTTTTCGGTGGACTCATTCAAGCAGACGAGAGTATGAGCGTGGATACGGAAGGTGACGGACACACGGAGGGACACGAAGGACATGATCATCAAGAGGGCGTCAGTGCATGGGGTGACTGCTGCGGCATCGCCGTGCCTAGCAGTATCGGTGCTGCACAAGAGATGAAAAAGAGAATGGGAGGCGAGGGATTGAGGAGGTTACCTTTTGATTAAGTGGTAATTGGGTAATGGGACAACCAGCTGCTCACCCATCACAACAGTCAAGTGATTCACTGAGATTTGAAGTTGTAAATATATGCATGGAAGAATCGACATGAGATGGACAAGTCTTTATATCATAGATATCATCCAATCATAGACTCTTTACACTTTTCACTCTCGGCTCGCTATGTAAGATGCCACTTTTCTCCTGATATGAGAATAAGTAGGATACATGATGTTCTCCAAACTCCTCCTCCCTCCTCTTCATCAAGAATGTTTCTTTGAATGTAGAGTATAATAAAAACGATAGATAACGAAGCGTCTTGGGTTATACGTATATATATATACCCATCCCGACACGTCAGACGTCGAGATGATTCCGTTTCGGAGAGAAGGAACGGAAGGGGAAATTTTTAGCTTTGAGAAATCGCGATTCGTGTGCTTCTGCCCTGGGTTTTGCTGGGCTGGCTGGGTTTTAGAACTAGTGGATTGGAAATTACAAGTTCCTTGTTGCTCGGTTTACCTCACCTTTCCTCAACTTGACTTGGCCTTGAGAGAAAGTGGGGAAAGGGGGGAGGTGGGATGGTATTGAGGTGGCATGGAGGTGGTATGGAGATGGAGATGGAGATGGAGATGGAGAATATATTAGGTGAACACGAGATTAATGGCGGTTTGTGAACAAGTGGGATTTTGACGGGTAGGAAGGGGGATTTCTTGGTGGTGCGAGGATGTGGTTTATGGAGATGTGGATTAGTGGTGATTCTATATATTGTTGAGGGTTGAGGAGATGAGGGGGAGGGTGTGGCTATGTTCTTATTGCCTGAGAATGATGGGTTGGAATTTTTTTTGTGGGGCGGTGAGGAAATATGGTTCGTAAACGTTGGGATTCTTCCAGAGTGAATAGGTGAAAGGACGTAGGAACGGGGATATGGGTTTTGCGGTGTGGGTTGGTGTGTATATGCTGCAGAGAGAGAATGGAGGACTGGTGGAGAAGAGGAGGTTGGGATGGCGTACCGTGGTTTCCCTTGTCTATTTGATTGTGAGGGCGGACGGGATGTAGATAACAGCGCAGGATGTATGGTGTGTGTGGACGAGTTTGTCATGGTTGCGGTGATGGGTGGAGAGGTGGAAGGTGAAGGTGTGGGAACGGCGAGAGCGCAGTAGAATGGGGAGGCGTTTTAATGGCGAGAGAGGAGAAAGAATGAAATTGAGCGTGTGGTTTCCTGACATTGAGGCATGTCTGAGGTTACATAAGTTCAAGATACGACGAGGTTGAGCACAGTATTTTCCAAAGCACATACGCTTTTTTCTTTCTACATCTATGGAAGATCCCATATCTTCCAATTCAAAAAATCTTTATATCTACATCTTTTCCCAAATGAACAATGGAACCAAAGAAAACACACAAGATATCCAGGTGTGGGAAACAATCCAGTCTAGTGGCAATAACAACAAAGGAACAGAGAAGACGGAACGAAAAGACAAGAATACGAAAATCCAAAGATCCTTCTTCCAAGCTCAACGGAGCATATCATCTAGAACAGTGGTTCTGTCTAGGCACCCTCGGTCTCCAAATCGGCAGGGGTTGGTATAACCGCTTGTCCTTCATCCCCAGGCATGGGACCTGGCGATTGGGCATAATTCTGGGTATGAGGCGACGACACATCCAAGTCAAGGGATGTTGACTGAAGTGAACGTCTGTTGAGTGAGCGTCCATGACGACGAGCGACTGCACCAACGGTGGAACCTCATTCAATGTGTGAAGAGGTTCAAAAAGGTTTGATTTCGAGAGCGACCCGGTCTGGTGCTCCAGCTGGTCAGGTCTGTGTCTGTTAGTGAGTCGATCGAAAAATAAAAGACAGAGTGGGTGCTACATACGTTCAACCTGCCATGCCCTTGCTCGAGAGCCTCGAGATCTCAGCACTGATCTGAGCAATCAACTCAGTCTCATGCTGAATCTGCGTAATCTGCATGCTGAAAAGGGGGCCATCAGGAGCCAACATTTTGCACAGCTGTTCCATCGCTGCCTTGCGCTCAGCCCACTGTTGCTTCAACGCAGCAATCTGTTGTTTCTTGGATGGCATCTTGTTCTTGTTGGACTTCGTTATGCCATTCTTGCCAGAGCCGCTAGATGTGGTTGAGCGACGCTTCTTGTCTGGGTTGGGTGCTGTGTCGACCCATCCGTGGCAGCGAGTCATGTGGTCCTTGCAGTTGTAGGAACGGCGGAAACCTTGGCCTGGTTGGGAGCGGTTGCAAGGTGGGTATTCGCAAAGGGATTCTGCGTGGCCGTGCATGTCGTGGGCCTCACGTTCGTGGCGGAGTAGGCATGCAGTGGAGGAGAACTGGAGGTCGTTACACTTGCTGCTCTTGCATCGGAAAGGCTTCAGGTGGGAGTCAATGTGTTTACTGTAATTTGTGTTAATCCTTGAAGCAGATAGTAGACGACATGAAGAACGTACTCGTATTCACACTTCAGCTGCTTGGGCTCGTGGCCGCAGTTTTCGGTAGCAACGAATGGGCAGTGGTAGTAGCCGTCTTCAGCAGGGTGCACATTGTACAATGGGTGGCTGCGAGGAGGTGCATCGCCGTGAGATGAGGTTCCAGAGTTACCGTCGTCGGAACATGGAGGAGGAGACCCAGCGGCAGAGAGCTCAGGGCTGGTCAAGCTGTTAGATGACAGATCTTCAGGGCAGACAGATGACATATACCCTGCGTTGAAGTCCAAGAAATCGCTCACTTCGTAGGAGTACGTCTCCTGGGCTGCTGAGAAGAGGTGTCCTCCTGTGGCGGAAATGGGTGACATGGCTCCAGAGTGGATGGGAAAGCTTGTATCAGTATAGGTGCTGGAGGGTCGCAGAATTGAAGATGCAGCTGCTGACTGGGCGGATTGCCGCCGTTGATCCAGATTTGGCACGGCATTTGATGAGTGGTGGGAGAGAATGTTCCTGGCGGGCCTTCGGGAGACTGGCATGGCAAGGTCCGAGTTTGATGCACTGGTCTGCGTGTAGGCTGAATATGGGTCGAAGTGCGATCCGCTTTGTTGGCCAAAGTCAAAGCTGGCCTCTGAACTTTTGAAGTCGAAGCTGGACTCCGAGTGTTGGTATTGTCCGGGTGCGGGTGCAAATCCAGTGTCATAGGGTTGAAACTCTGATGGAAATGAAAAGAAATCGTCCTTGAGCTCATCCTGTTGGCCAGCTCCAAAAGGGTTTGGTACAGTAGCGTTCCACATGGCAACTTCTTGGGGTTTGGCAAACAGAGGGGAATTGTAATTGTAGAAAGAAGAATCTTGGCTAAAAACAACGAATGTTAGTTGGCGGAGCTCGCAAGCGTATAAATTGGACGATGATGAGTTAGAGTGACGATACGAAAGGTGATGAGTAGTTCAAGCACACAGTTAGATTGCTGCAGGATCCAGAGTGAGTATTTCCATAGCGGGCAAAAGCAGGACAACACTCGTAGCGTCGATGTTTCCATTGCAAGACGAATAGGATGGAAGGCTGCACGCCGTGGTTGAAGGCCTATTATCCCTTGGGAGAGTAACAAGTCAGAGGTCCTGGTATAATGAAGAGAAATGTGGGTCCTTTTGGCTGAAAACGACTCTTCCTTTGGAGTATCTCAGGGCTGGCTGACCACAATCGTGACCTAGACATGCTGCAAAAAGCGTGCATCTTTTTGGTCAGCATTCAAGATGTTCTCTTGAGATGTTGGTGGGGAGCGGGAGGGACGAGAGCCATCAGAGGCTACGTACTGTAGAGCGGCGTGAAGCCATCCGATTCCATGATGCGCAGCGACGCGTAATATATCTAACCCACGACAGGTCCATTTCCTTGGCTCCGAAATGTGTGGCCCCATTCATTGCTCGATGTGTCAAAGTTATCCATGTCCTGTGAAAGGTTCCAGGCAGGGCTCCATCAACTCATTCCTGGCACAGGAAATCTCCAGACGGTAGAGCGGGAACGAAACAAGAGGCAGCGCCAGTCACGGTGAGAACAAGAGATCGAATAGAAGAATTGTCGATATCCATGACGTGGAAGGGCGAACAGGCAGGTACGACGTAGAACATCAAGAGACAAAGAGAGGACAGCGTCCTAGCCTCCGCGATAAGATACAGATGGTAACAGAGTGGCATAGATCATGAGAATCGTAGGATTCGCAATCATGACACCGGAAGCGAAGCCAAGTCGTGATTCATTGACAAAGCTTTACTTCGGTTGCTGAGACGTCCAGGAGGCACGGGGGCGGTGCGCTGGTTTGCGTCGGTCCTTGAATACACCTGGGCAGTTGGTCCGCTCTCCTGTGGCAGAAGGCTCATCCTGTGGCTTTGGTTTCTCCAGTACTGCCCGAAGCACGGAGCTTCAGACACACACTCCCACGGCTTCCAGGTTAGTATCTCGCATCCAAGAGCAGCGCTCCCTGTCGATGTCGACAGACAATGGTCTCGGCATCCATGATTGTATCCTTGTGTGGCTGTGTTCTCAATCCAGTTTTGGTCCGTGGATAGTAACAAAGGTTCAGCGCAACCAAATTCAGACATACGAAATTTTGAGAGTAGAGAAGTAAAAGAATCCTATGGGCAAGTACCTCTTAGCAAAATGGTCCAGGCTAGGTACCATTTGCGTCATCCTGAAGCGGTGGCGCGCTTTTGTTGATCCTCAAGAAGCTGGATAGCTAGCTGGTGATGTTCAGGCTGATAATTGATCAGGGCTGAACAGTATAAAAATTCAGATTTGTTTGGGAGCAAATGTTTGCAAAAGAAGCTGCGTGGTGAGGTGCAGAAGTATAGCAGTTTTGGGAGTTGGGCTTCAAGCTGAAAGTTGGGTATCGATGGAAGGGAAAGCGGGAGAGCCCAGCCTAATGAAGGATCAGGAGATTGCAAAAAAAAAACAGGGAAATGGCAGGTTGATTGATGAGTTGTCTCGAGTGGGGCATTTGCTGCGGAAGTACGAGCTTTGCATGCATGTTGATATCGAGGAAGAGAAGGAATCTCGGTGGGCGAAGCTGGGAAAAGCAACTTGCAGGAGGTTGGTTGGCCCTTCGGCCTCGGAAGGGTGCCTTGGCCATGTCTTCGCGCGCACAACTTGTTAGGATCAAGGTTCACGAGATTTGACGTGTCGATCGCTGTATGGGTTCCTTCGAATCTCACCGGCAGGAAGGACAGCATCAGCATTCATCACCCTTGCTCCCTCAAATTGGTCAAAATCAAGTTAACAATTACGTCGTACTGTGTACGTCCAGTGTTGCAGATGCCGTGACCGCCATGGTGTGAAGGAGCTGTGTTGCTTGACACGAATATCTCCTAGTAGTTGAGGGCTTCCAGCCCATCACCGTTGAGTCGTTGGTGAGAACAACAGCTTTTCAAGTAGCCGCCCATGTCGTAGGGAGGCATGCAAGCCGACACCTCCAAAACCAATATGGACCCGTTTCTGCAGCCAGGTCTAGGATTCTACCATAGTAAAAGCAACCGCGCAAAGTGCCGGAACCGCTGCTGCAGGATAGTTTCAATTGCTGGAATCCAAACAAAGAATAGACTGACCACAGGTTCCAATGGTAGCATCGAGCCAGCTTCTTCGTACCCAAGCAAACTCGCTGCATTGGAAAGGGTTTTCAGCTAATCAGAGGTGATCATCAAGAGCTTGGTGTTAGGGTATCGTAAATTGGTCTCGGCGTTCTACCCTTGGTTATCGTAGTTTTGCTCGAAGCAAAGACGCGAATGCCATCTCACACATTCGGCTCGCTACTATTTGTTGACCTGTCAGACTCCAACAATCGGTGTGGAATGGTGCTGTGGACAAGCAGCAGGGCTTGTAAAGAATCATGTCACAAACCTCAGCCCTGCTTCGGTAGTGTACTGACTGAGACGTTGTTTGGTCTTCTTCCGGAAAGACGCGTTGTCCTCCCGAAGCAAACCAGCCCGTTACTGCTAAACATTACCGTGCTATAGTGGGTTAAGTAATTCTGTGTCCCTCGCGTCCAGAAATTACTACTTGTTTTTTGGACCTGAACTCTATCGACTTAAGATCGATAACGACCATCTTCTAGCGAGCTTTAAAACTTATACTGCCAGAAATTTATCGATATCGATCGTTAATTGAAGTTGTTATCAGCACTTCAAGTGTTTCCGAGGGGCACTGAACTGAGAAAGCCACTGTGGTGCGACCAAGAAGCTGCGGAGAGGAGACATGCAACTAGACAAATCCTGTTGTCGGAGAAGACACGTGTGGAGGCGGGATGGCTTCGAACGCTCTGCAGCTGCCCAGGTGAGTATCAATGAGAGTGCATTTTCGCTCCTCGCACTTGTACCACAGTAAAGATCTCCCAGTCGCATATCACCACCAAGACGTCATTCCTTGTGATCGTTTAGAATTCCAAGATCACCTGACCTACAAGATCTCTACGATTTCGACAACAGCATCTCCTACCCTCGAGAATGGTAACAGCGTTCCTAGTGTTTTCTGTTCAGTAAGACTTGGAGACCTGGCGAGTGGGGAGTATGGGAGCATCGTCTGAATTGGTAGGTGGAAAGGTTCCAGAATCGATACAGCGCATTTCTGTAACCAAAGCCGAACATGTCCGCTTGTCTCCCTCATTGGAGACTGGCTGTTAGCCCGAGATTATTACGCTGGGCATGAGTATGGATTATACAGAGTACGCGACAGGTGATCACTCTTGGTTAATACTATTAGCTGAACACACATGATTGTCACCAAGGTTTCTCGGTATCGAGTGTAACAGTCATATACCACAGTAGTTCCAGCATCATACAAACCCTCCCAAGATCGAGACAAAGGTGAGGATATAAAGTAGACCTGAGCTCGAAATCAGCTCCACCGGTCCATTTTTTCAATCTGCAAACTCGCAAATCGAACATCATGCGCTTCGTAAAGACCCTCCTCGTTACTCTTATCAGCCTCAGGTGGGTCACCGTATCCTCGGCCTATAATCAACATTCCACCTGGCCCTGTGAGGAACTACTGTTAATACAGTAATAGCGCTATAGCCTTCGCACACAGCGGAATCTGCAAATTGAAACGAACCCAAGAAATCGATGGAGTTGAAATTGACAAACGAGATTCCACAAAGCTAGACCCGTAGGCCAGCCCATACACGATAGAGAGTTGAGTCAATACTGACTGCAGTATAAGTCGAGGCCAAGCAGGAGCAGGGAAAAAAAAGGACTGCGTACCTCCAAAGTCCAGCCATGGAGGGAAACCTTGATATCTCACCTCAAACTGCGCCTTCTTTGAGGGATTCCTGCCAAACTCTTCGACGGCATTGGAGCGTTAGGGAGTGCAACGGCCGATCTCGACGCAGATATATCGGTGAAAGGACGAAACGCTTCTATTAAAACTTTGATGGCATGTGATATGTATAGGCAAGCTGGTTACAATCTATAATCTGAGAATAGGGTGCCTGGCTGGCGGGTTTCTATATGCGCAAGGCGGAGTATACCGTAGTGGAGGTGTATTCACTATATTCAAAAATAGCAGTCACAATCGAGGACGTACGTATAAAGCATCGATGGCAAAACATACATACCGATTGCAAACCATACACGAGTATCAGTAACGATTCATCTACTTCCAATACCACTATGAGAATTACAATTGTCACCGCCCTCTTCCTCGCTACCGGCGCCTTTGCCGCTGACGATGCCTCTGCCGTTTACCTTGCCTCTGGCGCTGACGGTGCCTCTGGCGCTGACGGTGACTTATGGGTAAGTGCTAGTTCATTAACATAGATCTAGAATAGCTCTAATAAACCGACCAGACTCAGTGTTGGAAAGCTGAACCCGGCGCTACTACTAATCCTTATGGCACATGTTATGCTCTTGACGAGAACGGAAAGCGAAAAGAGGGGCCATTTGTACCTTGCTACAAGGTGAGATGCCCATCAACACCCACAATGACACTGAAACCGGACTGTTGCTAAAAAATGTTGTGTGATTTAGTACAGCGCCTGCAACACCCAACGCAATGGATGTATATTGTGGAGGAGACGGCCCGACGAGCAAAATAATTTTCGGGCCAGCTGCGGCGGTTAACGAACATCGTTGTCTGGAAATCATCATACCTTCCTCTCCCACACAGAGGCGAACAGGCGGCATGGGCTTGTATAATCTGGACTTGGGGTGCTCTACGATGCGAGGCTGGAAGTGCGAAGCGGTGCCATGAACATCCATTGGTAGACTGCCTAATGTGTACTAGTGTGCTAGACAATGGATCAGACACGTGATCGGAGCCTCGGCCAATGGTTAAACAAGTTACTGCCGAGACCTTTCTCTCCCACGCACGTCCCACAACTCCCACCACCTAATAAAACAGACCCCATAACCCCCACTTCTATCCCCAATCCGTCCTAGCCTCCCAGCCCCCTCCCAAGGTTCATTCCAATTGAAAACTCTTCCCTGCCCCTTGGCCAGTGATCCAAGCGTCCCCTCGCTATAAAAACAGCACCTCCCTCGCCTCCACTTCGAAAATCATACTTGTGAGTATTTCCGCAAGACCCCCAAAACACTCGAACAGTTCACTAACAAACCTCACAGACCTTGTTGGGAGCTCCCTCGCTCACGAATGAGGGACTCTGCTATTGATACCTGCATTGCACATGGCGGCGTATCGGTGGCACGTCTAGGATTCGTCCTCGACGTCGGCGGAATTTTTGCTCTTCGATGATGACTTTTGGTTGTTGTTGCACACTTTTCATTGATGCGCTCGTTTGCGGACGGGTGGTTGAAGAAGAGATGTCTTGTTTGTTATCTTATCGTGCTTGGTTTGTCGCTGTCTTCTATAACAGATTGTGCGTCTCACTGGGTTCAACCGCTCTTGTCGAGTGAGGTGAGTTGTATACAGTATCGCGAGGTGAGTTGTATACAGTCTCGCGAGGTAACATTGTCCACCTCAGTTATCCACCTTATAGAACTACACACATCGCGCCTGCAACTCACACTACCTAATCGACCACACTCTCTCACTTCCTTCCCTCTAGTTTGCCGTAAACGTCCCGCCTGTGGTCGTGATCATCGTTATCAATTTTGCGCCATGTCATGGAATACCTACTGTAGAGTCTCGGAGTCACAACTGTATGGAATGATGGCTTGTATTGGTATATGGTTAAGTCTACTCCTCTCTGGTAATAAATGTCGGATATGCCATACTGTCCACATGCTGACGTACGCAGATCTGTGAATGCCTCAATCCGATCATAGATTGATGACTTTTTCCATTCCGGCATCCATCGTGCCTCGTAAATCAAATTCAATCCTTCAACCAGCGATGCATCATGGCAGCTCCGAGTGCCTCCTGCTCTTGATCCTTAAACGCCGCTGCGGCTTTCTTCTTGCGCTTAGCAGCAGCATCATCCTTGAGTTTCAGACACTCTTTAATCTTCCTCTCCCAGTATATGTCACCTAGCTCAGACATCATGCAATCGAGCTCCTCATCCTCCTCTTCACCAAGCATTATGCTAAAGATGTTGAATGCAGCGACTCTCTTGACCCCGTTCCACCAGTGCTCATCGCCCTGGATCTCAACCATGAAATGCATATTGCCCATCCAGTCTTCATCATCAGGATCATCGCGCCGCTCAATAATCTCCAGGCCCGCGTATTCATAGTTGCCATCGTATTGATCAAACCAGTCCTCCCATGGAGGCTCCAACTGGGCATCTCTTCCGTCCTGCTTCGCCCACTCAATGCTGATACTGCAGTGGTTCTTGAATTCTTTCATTGAGTATAAAAGGTCGAACCAGGGCGTCTCATGCTCAGGGGCATCTGTATCTGGTTTGTAGAGCAGGTTGATACGGTCAAGTTCAACACTTTGGATGGTCTGTCCATGCTTCTTGAGCAGCTGAATGGCATCGTCCGCTTGGATATCCACCTGGAACATATCGAGAGTCTGTAACTTCGGGAGGTATAAATTAGATACGAAAGGCTGAAAGAAGGCGGAAATATTTGTCAGGCCCTGGATGCTGCCGAAGTTCCTGAGTCTCAACACTCGAATCTCTGTGAACAGGGACATTGCTCTGGCGATCTTGGCGGGTTCAATTGCCTTGGCCATCCAAATGTTATCATAGATTGCATGATGTGCGCAAGGAGCGATGAGCGTCACGCTGGTGAGGTGTGCAGCTACATCGGGACAATGGGAGAAATGGACGATAGCTCTTGACGAGGCGCTTTTGAGTGTCCAGGCTGATGAGATGAAGTAATTCACGTAAAAGCGACGTGCCACTTTCGCATTGAGAGTGGGAGACACTAGGCGGAGGTACAGCAGAGTCTCTCTATGGGGCAAGAAGTCAACAATGCGTTCAACCAGCTCGACTGGGAGGTCATCGAGTGACGGCGGCGCCATTACTAGAAGAGTCAGTCAGTCCAGGCACATGTATCGGTCTTCATTACTCACCTGATGGCGCGCGTTGGACGTCGTGATGGTTGTTGGTGGGGTGGGAGAGAAAGTTTCTTTGTAGACGCGACGGGTGACGTAATGTTGACAGATGGAGCTATCCATTCGTGCCCCTTCAGAGCATAGCTAACGCGGGTTATCCTTCCGCCATGGAAAACAATATCGTTAAATTCCTGGCCAGACTTCAACCTCCGATTTCCAGAAGATTATCCATCTCGGTCTCGTCTTGGACATCATCCACCGTGTTAAGTGAACATGCAGGCCAGGCGTGATGATATCGCCCAACAGATTGTAGAATTGAGAAGTTTCAAGTACAATCAACCATCCATTGCTTATCATCACGAGTTTGAGCCACTAGAAGATCTAAACAACCTTTCCTTACAGAGTAGTGAAACGTGGTTGGAGGATTGAGGGATAAGCGGGCAGTGAGGAGGCGGCCAGAGTCCAGAAGGCACAACAATAGAGATTGCGTTTACGATATCGATGCCAACCAGGTCTGATCAGGAGAACCGCGAGCTGCGCAAAAGAGCATGAATGACATAATTACATATTAGCAGATCGTGAAATTCAATACTGACATCGACTGGACAGACAAGGAGAGTTTCAAGAGTTCCGAAGACCCATTTTCGTGCATCCGGGATATTCCCAGTGCACGGTTCTCGTTAGTTACTGAGATTTGTGTTTGGTAATGACAGTGATTCAACAGGAGTTGGCAATACCGCTCAGCGAGCATCGAAGCTGCAAGATAAGGACTCATGACGTCTCATCAGACACCACTAAATGTTGCTGCAACCCACTGGGCAGAGCTTGCTGGTGCATCTTTCTCAACATCCAAAGCAAGCGCTCCTAGGTTGGAGCAATGAGCCGGTGCTCTTCGAACTTGACGCATGGACAAGTCTTCCACACGCTGCCACAGAGATAGCAAAACTGACCGCCACATTTGCACCTGGAAAGAAAAAGTTAGATTGATACCTTGAAGAGAGAAATGCCGAATCATACGTCATGTGGTAGCATCCTTGATGAAGCTCTATCATAGCCATGCAAGCATGGCATCGTCTCCACCCTTCGATTGCCGCAAGAGCCAACGTAGATTGCAAGGCTACGTCTTGCGCACATTCTCCAGGGTGCTGCTTGACCTTGCAGTGAATACAAGTGATTGTGCCACATCGAGTGCAGTTTGCGTGGTCTGCATCGACGTTCGCAGGTGGTATGAACTTTCCACATTGATTGTTGCAACAATATGTTCTCTTGGGTGTGTTAACCTCAATTCTTGTGTCGGTATAATCTTCCATCTCTTGCGTGGACATGTCGTCGCTTATAAGGGAGACATGAATCTCGACGTTGTTGCAACAACGTGGCGGAAAGAAGGCGATATCAGAGGAGGCGTGGATGAAAGTATTCTTGAGACAAGCAGGGCAGTATAAGTGCTTGCAGTCTAATTGGATGATCTCATGTTTTCGAAACATATCTGTACAAACGGTGCACTCGAAAGCGCGGCGAGGCAGCTTGTGGATGGCGTCGGATTGGCGCTCTGTGTATGTCTTCTGAGCCACAGTATCAAAGTTCTCGTCGTCGTCGTCGGAAGGAGCATTTCGCTTCTTTCTAAGGGCCGCCATCTGGCCAATTGCATGAGCGACCATCAAGGGTGGATCGTCAGATTGATAAGTAGAAGTGAGAGATTCAGTTGGGGCGAAGATGGGCAATGCAGTAGGTCCCATTCGCGCCATCATGATGCCAGACGCCGGCGCCGGCTTCATTGGTGCAATAGTGATTCCGCCTGCTTGCTTGGGCGGATCGGTCTCAGCCGCCAGCTGTGTTCGTCCTCCGTCCAACTCAACAGCCATGATATGGTCTTCCTCAGCAATTGTCTCCTCGAGGAGCAGCTCACCAATGATCGGGGCATCGACGTGCACCGCTTGGGCAACACTGTTGGCGAAGCGTACGTCGTTTAGGAATTCGATGTGACAATTGACTTCGGCGTGAAAGACGGCGAGGGCTAATTGAAGATCTGGGATCCTATCTGATCTGTATTTGCCTTTTTGATCGGTCTGTTGTCTAATTTCCTCGAGCTGAAGCTGCAATGCATACATTTCGTCGCTGACAGAGATTGTAGGACCGTCTCTTGAAACTTCTCCATCTAGATCATCTGCTAGGACGCCTGTGAAAGGGTCTCTTCGACTATATGAAGGGCCCGAAACGGCCACAGGAGGAGAGTGAACACGAGTAGGTTTCTTCGAAGCGGCTGGTACGGCCAGGAGAGGTACATTGATTTTGGGCGCAAGAGAAGAAGCCGCTGCCTCTAAATCATTTGGGATTTTGGACGCTTCTGGAGCTTTCCGAACGATTGAAGGGGAAAGTTCTTGGTCGGGGAAGACATGCTCTTCTCTAGAGACGGTGAGCAAGGCTTCGACGTCGATGGGAGCATCTTGGGCGGTGGGAGCGTCGGACACAACCACAGCTTCCACGACAATGGAAGGCTCTAAGGCAATCGAAGGTCTTGCGACGACCTTCGGGAAATTTGCTTCGTCAGAGACAGCATCGACTGCTGCTTCAACGCTGAGAACGTTGGACGGGGCCGTGGCATTGTCGCCGTTGTTGACCAAACAAGTTGCTCTGTCTCCCTCAAGGGTCAGAGGAACTGAAGCTTGGTCTTTCGGTCCGACTCCATCATTGCCATCTCCACGTCGAGCATCTGGTTCCTGTTCTTGATCATTCAACTCCGTCGAAGAAGCATTGGATAGCTGTTCCTGAGCCTTGCGTGCTGCCTTTCTCTCTCTCGCTGCTTGCTTACGCAGAGCCTTTTTGGTGATCGCCATGGTTAGACAATGGATTTTTCGGTACCCAGCTGTTGTAACGATGCACTGTAGACTGGAGTTACGGTGCACAAACAAACCATTGGAAAGCAAAATCAAGCATGTCCTCGCTCGCATGCTCAAAGGAGCTTAGTTCTAGCGGTGGCTTGCACTAATCTCCCGTCTCGTTTCCTCTCTCGCTAGCAGCAAACTTCAGGATTGCCTAGCACCTCGTTCTGTCCTGGAAAGTAGCTGGGATATCGTTCATTGTGATGAAATCAATCACATTGAGAAGACAAATGAGCAACGATTCCATAGCCTAAAAGATAAAATAAATAACAACATCAAATCTCTCGACTCAGTAAGACCATCGCATTCCTATATCGACAAAGATCAAACCCCTCGAATTGCACGTCAAAGCAAGCACCCCTACCAGCTCTCTACCATTCATAGTCTACCAAATTCAAAATGCATTTCCAATCCCCTCTTCCCTTCTTCCTCGCCTTCCTCGCGCTTTCAATGACAGCAACAGCAAGCGACGCCTCCTTCTCAACCTGGACAGATATGGGCTGCAGCACCAATATAAGAGACTACCAAGTTTCCAAAGGAGAATGCCATTCGCTAGTCGGTCATTCCCTAAAATTATGGTGGTTGAGTGATCCGAATTGTTATGGTAAGATATTTCTCCTCTTTCTCGTGCCCTTTTCCCTCTTCCTTTCTTACCCTCTGTGGCAGATGAAGAAAAAGGAGCTTACAAGCAACAATTTCACTAATTCCAATGATGTGAATAGTGAAAGTTTATGCGGGCATAGATTGTAACGGACGTCCTACCGATTGGTTTCAAAACACCGAGAAACATACATGTTGGAATGTGGCCGTGTACGCGAGTTACAAAGTCATCTGTTAGACAATGACAATAGCACAAGGGCGGTAGAAACTAGGACGCAGTACGCGACGATAGAAAGTAAAAGGTAGTAGCCGAAATTTTCAAATAATTGGTGAGGAGATGAGGGGGTCTTTCCTAAGTTGAAGCCGAACCAACTCTAGAGTATTCATATAGCCGTACTATAATTACAATGATAACTTATAATCTCAAATCTACATAAATAATCGACTATTACGGAACCTGTTTTAACTATAACCCATCTCTTATAGTAAGTAGGATTCGATATTTATACTACAGCCAATCAAACGTTCTTCTACCGCCAAAAAAATACATTGACACCAACAAAACTTCAAGAGCACAACAGCAAAAACTTCCATAAAAAGAAGGGATGCGTTCAATGCTGTGCACTGGCGTTGATTGAGCCCAACGCGGGGGTCGAACCCGCAGCCTTGAGATGCCTGGGTAAGAGTCTCACGCTCTACCGATTGAGCTAGCCGGGCCGGCTGATTGATGGAGGTCGACCCCCAAAAATTTGATACATACCGCAGATCGTAAATCTATGCGTGAAGGAAGAATCGTCAGTGGGAAGCTAATTATGGGGTCTATTGCCGGCACCGGTAGATGGTTACGCCAACGGGAATGGATAACCTTATCCCGGTACTCCATCGCTAGTGATCTGTCGCAAAAACGGTTACACGTCAGCGATTTATGTCGTTATTGTTCTTTGACAAATGCGGTCTGCCTAAATCAATGTTTCAGCATGGCATTTCGATAATCGACAGGAGAGACACAGAAACACAGAGTATGGATGAAGAACAGAAAGAGAAGTATCAGGAAAGAATGGATGATGCGGATAAATGTCTACTGTTCTACTATGCTATCTTCATCCAGAAATCCCTAAATCGAACTCATAGTTCTACAACCAAGATAGCGAGAAAAGGACAAGCAATCTATGAACGGACAAGATGAGCCATAGCTCGTGAAAGAAGAAGCTGAGTTGGAAAGGGAATTGAGAAATTGAAATCCAAACCATGAGCCATGATGAGCCTCTCAACGCCGACCTTCTATGCATGCAATGTCGCCAAAAGAAATATAAAACCATGCTATGCGTTATCGTCAATCATTTAGATCCAGTTCTGCTCGCTGGGCAATGTAAAACCTAGACCGCGGCTTTTGAAGTCAACTTCTTGACTCTCACGCCGCACCATAGTCCCTTTCATCCCGAGCACTACCAAGCAGTCTCTCTGCCTCACCAACATTGTCTGCCTTCACATTCGGCGTCCCAGGTCTAGTAGCCACGAAGGTGCCAGAAGGCATCCAGCCACGCATCCAACCACTGACTCTTCGCCATTTGCCTTTCTTGCCTTCGACTCGATCGCCCTCGATAACAACGACAGGACCAACAACGCTCCCAACACCGCCATCTCCAAAGTATAGGAATTGTGCTCCAACCATGGCGTCCATGAAGAGCACCCCGGCGGCTCCAAGAAAGAAAGGTATCGCACGCCCAACCCACTCAACACGATTGCTGCCGTCTGGCCCTGCCCACCCGCCTCCGCCGTACGAGTCGAGATCATACCAAGCACATGGATTTGTGAGGAGGGAGGAGCTGTAGAATAGATTTCCAAAAAAGGCAGCAATGAAGAGTGTCGGCGAGAGACCTGAGGTAGATCGTCTCACGTGGTTCTTGTAAAGCTGCGGGAGGCGGGACCCGAGATACATGACTGTGCTCAACCATGACAGGAGACGCCCAACAAGCTGCCAAGTCGTCTCAGTCGTGAATGGATCCTCCATGAGTATGGCAGGCGTAGGCTGTAAAGGCGAAGCCTGACAAACGACTGCCAGGAGGAGGGAGATGTAGAGAATCGTTCGAGGCGAGGGCGCTGGCGAGGTGCCTGCAGTCATTCGTGTGATTCTGTTGGGTGTGCTGCTGAGCGAAGAGCTTGCGGGAGAGGCGGGCGAGGATGAGAATCGTGGCATGCGGAATTGACCCCTGATTTCTGGGACGTTCATAATCTTCTGGTTCATGTCGATGGGCTTTGTGCTTGCTATCGAAGCAGAGTCGCCATCCAGAGTCGACTGACTGTAGATAGAAATGCCGTCAACCGACTCCATACCACCCAGTCCATTGTTTCCATTGTTTTTACTCTTTGGCCACCATACGCTGCGAACTCGACGGCCGTGGTGAAGATGCTCATACCAGAAATACTGGCCAACCAACATGCAGTCCACAGAGCAATAGTAACATGCTATTATCACTTGCCACGTCGCTTGTCCTGTGAGTAACGAGCCAAAGAGGTTCGATATGTCTCCCAATAACCATTCAGCCAGGAAGTATATGCTCAGACCAGACGTCGAGTGCATCTGGTAGTTCTTGTAAATCTGAGGCAGCTGTGCAAATAGCCATGCTATTATACTGAGCGTGCCTAGTATTGTGGAGATGAGTGCGAGGTTCGTGGGTATACACGTTCCGAGTATCGAGGAAATTCTATACAGGAACACGTTGGCGGGTTCACAGAATTCCTGGAGGGGTGGCTGCGAGATAGACATCGGTATAGGTATGTGAAGTGCCATCTTGCGAAAGGGTGTGTGGTAAGATACGGTGGGTGAAGTGTAGCGCGTAGGACAGTGCGAGGTTGAGGTAGGCTGAGTAGTCAGTCGTGGGTGATGAGGCAGTGAGTGGTATGTTCAGCAGCCAGACTGTAAGACTGTCTGAGTGGTTGTGGACGGGCGAGATGCTAAGAGTCTTTCTTCGTATGTCCCCCTAGTCTTGGGTCTGGTGGTTGTCTCACGCGCCGTATCCGGGATATGAGATAAGGGTTGTTGATCTAGGTAGTGGGGGAGTAGAGAGGAAGATACAACCAGGGCAAAAGAGCGGCCAAAGCGACAGTGACAGTGACAGTGACAGTGACAGGTGGGAAGGGGGGGAGTGTACTGACAGACCAGTTGCAGGCAAGAAGAAATACGGAGAGG
The DNA here is from genome assembly GCA_000738655.1 of Venturia pyrina ICMP 11032. Taxonomy (NCBI): domain Eukaryota; kingdom Fungi; phylum Ascomycota; class Dothideomycetes; order Venturiales; family Venturiaceae; genus Venturia; species Venturia pyrina. The sequence goes on along the minus strand of JEMP01000102.1, from coordinate 81,282 downwards.
CTTCCCAGACAGCCACATATGGTGGGAGACAGCGCGATGACCCATTACGGGGACAGCGACAGCGACAGCCTCCCCCAAAAGGGCGGCTCGGCGGCATCGGAGAGCGTCTTTGGCTAGATACGACCCTGTGCGTGGGCGGGACCTCGAGCTACTGCGCGACACTTTTGGGTGTGCATTGATATCGGCTTGGTACGTAAATGGATAGCTGATAACGATCACATAACTTTGGTGGGAGGAACTGGTGTGCACGAGTCGGGGAGATAAGGGCCTTTAAGCCCGGTCGGGATTAGTTCCACCTCCTACGCCTCTCTAGGTACGGAGGTACCTACGCAGTATACCTGGGCAGTAAGGCAGTAAGGCAGTAAGGCAATGACAAAGACAACTACCCCTAGTAAGGCAGCAAGGCAATAACAAAGACAACCTAAGCTCATCAAGGATCAAGACACCATTCGCTATGCATTCTGATTCAACTGCGAATACAGACTATATATACAACTACTATGATTATCCAGGATCCCAGCCACCAGATTATCATCCAAACAATGCCATGGTCAATCTGCAAAGGGAATCTCGATGCATGCTCCGCCCAAAAACGCCTAGTCCATGGTCACCCAGTCCCATAGGTATTACTTCTCTCCGCCTCATGTGCTTCAGACCGCTGAGCATCAGCACGTCAACTGCCGCGCTACACTCATGTTCGTCTGGAGACTCCGAAGTGGTGTTGTCTCAGCTCTCTTCATCGCCGCTAGGCGAGGATCCTTGCCGAAAAATGCTCTCTCATGAGCTGAGGGACCTGCGATGGAATCCCGCATCGGTCCAGCTCCTACATCTCTCCGTGGAACTGTCGTCCAACGCAACACCAACATTTCCACCGTGGCGGTAGGCGCGAGTGTGCTGTGACTCTGCATCGCGGCTTTCGACTCCAGCTGGTTGAGAAGCAATTGTTTCCCCTGCCTTCGCTCCTCTGCGCCGGTGCCCTGTTCCCATTCATCGCCGAGCTCTTTGTTCTTCACCGCCGCCCATTCTAGTTCGATTCCGCGCTTGGCCGACATCGTTGGACCGTGTTGCCATGACGAATTGCTAGTCGCTCTGCTGGCTTGGGTCATTGGGTGTGGATTCGTGATGGCCAGGAGGCGCAGTCTTTGAGGAGCGGGCGGGTTCGAAGTGGGAGCCGAAGACGAAGACGACCATGATTTGGCCGATCCAGCTGAGAGTTCTGAAGTTGATCTTGCGCTGCTACTGTGGGATCTGTCCAGACTTTTGTCCAACGCGACTTGGCTGGGAAGTTGTGGTCGTTCCCTTATGTACGGGCTTCGGATCGTCGACGCTGAGCTGGACTCATTTCTAGAAGTAGGCCTCGACAAGTGTTTGGCGAGACGTTTGAAAATGCTGCGTCCTCGCTTCTGTGGATCCGCGACCTCTTCTTCCGACAACTCACTTCCACTTGGACTCATAGCCCCCTCAGTCAAATCCAGGAGACTTCTCGAGTCCCGGAACGTCTGGCTGTCACGCCCGAAGGGTGCCCCGAAGTTGCTGAACTGGTTCTCGTTATGTCGTTGAGTCTGTTGATCCCACAGCTGTGCGATGGCTTGCTCGCGTTGTTGAGGGCTCACAGCGGTGAAGATGCCGGACGGTATTCTACAAATCTTCAGCATTTGTTCACTCGTTATCATAAGGTCTCGGAACTACTCACTGCCCACTTTGTTCACATCTGATCTGCTGGACGAGGATGTGCAGAACGATGTCCATCTTGGCTGCTGACAACTGAGGAATAAGAGCTGGAAGCCGCATTTGAAACAGTGGCCACTTGACTCTTTCTTGAATAGAAATAACGAGCAGGCCGTCAATGACTGGAACGCTGGGTATTCTATCGTGGGCAACGAGGACTGCTCGAGCAACTTCGTAGATGATCTCATCACACTTCCCGACAGCAACATGCAACTCCTCCAAAGCGTTGGCCGACATGTACGATATCCTTTCCACTTGTTGTCTTTTCAAGACATTGTGCAATTCGTTGCTACGACCATTAGCATATCTGCAAAGGACAAGCAGTACAGATACTTACAGAACATCGCACGTCGACCTGATCTCATACCCAATGCTCAGAACACTCGACGGCGCCTCACTGATCCTGCCAGAAAAAGCAATCAGCCTTCTCGATATCTCTCCACCAAAGGTAACAAGCTTGGATAAGGCAAAAAGATCCATGATATCGGCGACTCTATCATGCAACAAAGGAGCGATAAGAATTTCCCAATACAGGGTAATCAATAAGGGAAGCGGGAGTCTACAACATAATGAATGTCAATGGTAAGAGATGCAAAGCCTTTCCAGAGTAGGCAGGCTGCACGAACAACAAGCTTTTACCATCAATCAAGCCTAGCACACCTTCGCACTCGCAGCTAGCCGCGGCTCGACCTGCACTCAGTGGAGTATTTTTACTATAGTACTATTGGGGCCTCGCGTCACCAGGGATGTTTCGATTAAAGCACCCCTGTACCTGGGCTGAGTTCGTTCAAAGTGCGTCGAGGGAGCTGAGCATAGACCAGAAACACGATTTCAGTACCGTCCTAGTTCATTATAGACAATCTATCTCCGCTCAAATTATTATTGCATCGGCGGCGTCATGTCCCAACCAAATTCCGGATTTCACGGTCGGACAGCGCTTACGCGACTGGTGCAAAAATTCTCGTTCCGGTTGACATTCGCGGCGATTTGTTCACCGAACTCCACAGGTTCATCACATCGCTGCTGGTTTTCGTTTTCAAATTCTGAAACAGGTACACACGATCGCTTTCGAGGTTCTAGAAGGCTACTGGCCGACTACGAAGTGAAGCGAAACATGCTGATTCAACAGCATGGTTGCCTTTGGGGCTTGCTAGCGGCCAGCCATAAATATCACGCCTTGTAGTGATCGACGTGGGAGAAAGCCTACAAGCATTGGAATTTCTGCGTGAATTGAAGATCATAGTCTGGAACCATTATTACTGTGGAGTTGGAGTACAGGAAGGAAATGGTGCCCAATCCTGAAACGAAAAGCCAACTTCTTCGAGAACTTCGAGAAGCCTACATCGTATCGTGGTTCGTGACCACCAAGGTGATCAATCTGCCTTCATCGACAGCATGGGTACCCCGCCAAAGTTCCGATCACAAACACACTGGCAGAGCCGCATTTGATCGCATAGCCAACGGGAGTGGGATCCTTCTCTACCCGATAAGTGACACATTCAATTCTTCTACCGACTCGATCAGATTCGCATACATACAGGACCCTGCAACGAACGCCTCGGAAACTGCATGAAGAAGTCTCCACCTACCCCCACCAAACCCTTTCGTCCACGGATCATGACGTTCCTGTTTACGAAATGCGGTTTCGCGAGAATAAACAATATCTCCGCTTAGACCTCCTCAGATGCGGTTGGTTGGTACTCGTTCTCTATGGAAACATACGGTGATCTAAGTCAGATCTAGTTAGCAAGTTTTCCCCGGTGGTGTTTCGCTGACACAAGAGTCCGAGGAAATAGAAAGGGGCCCAATACAAGTACGCGGTGAATGCGCTGATCGTGATCCAAAGCCACAGACAAAGGCAAGAATGAAGACAAACGGCAACTGCACACTGGGTCAATGCATTATCGCTCGTGATGCAATCATGTACCACCTCCACCATTCCTCTTCATGCGCACATGGCACCATTCCTTTTCATGCGCACATGGATTCTCAGCTGCAAGTGAAAACCTGCAATTGCAAAATCTGCAGGTGCGAACGAAAATGCGATGCCAAGATCCGGAAAACCGGAATCGATCCTTGTCTTGCCGAGCGGAGGTGAAGGAGACGCGTGGCGGAGAACGGTAACAGGAGCAGGGACAAAATGAGACGACAAGACATCGCTAATCCCACCAATTATCACTCATGGGTAGGAAACGATTTTGAATAAGTGCATCGGTCAAGAATCGATCTCGATGAATTCCTGGCCAATCACGCTCTCCAACCTCAGACATCTCCTCGATGGCATATTTGTGATCGTGAAGCGCGATTCGCCATGAATACATCAACATCAACGATGATGAACGACCAAGTCCTGAGAAACGAAGCCGTAAAACTCTTCACCGTCGGTAACAGGAAGACAAATTGACGAAGCGATTTCAACATTCACAACAGAAGAAGAAGAATTATAAAAGCACACTGGACTTACTTACTTGACCCAATTCTTCGCACCAACAATCGCCGCTGTCCCTACAGCATAGGCGCCAAGCAACTGTCCCCATCCCTTCCCGTCGAGAATTCCCTGGCCAGCCGCCAAACCCGCCAAATCCCAGACCAAACATCCACCAAAGATCCAATCGCTCACGCTAGCCATCGCTGCAAACCCAAGTCCAGTCGCTACCTTCACCAACGTATTCGGTGGCACGCCAACGTAGTAGGCGGCGCTGGTGTTGTGAAGTAAATCGAGGACACCGATCCCGGCAAAAGTTTTGGCGACGATGTGGGTTAGAATGCTATTCGTGGATTTTGTGTTCAGGGGAGCGATTTGGGTGGAGATGTAGTAGAGTTGAGAAAGGGTGTTTATCCACACGAAGATGTTACTTGTGGCTAGTTTATTGGAGTTCCAGAAGAACATCCAGGCTATGCGTCCTCAGTTAGCTCATTCTTACCTTGGACAGGCAGGACTGGGGAGCAGGAGGTAGGTCCACGTGGTAGTATGGGTTTTATTTTTGGGGTCGATGGAATAGATAGGCGAAAGGCGCTTAGGGAGATAGGCATGCGCGGATGCTTATACGGTAGGCGAATGATTGCCCGCAGTTTTGGGGGCGTGCACAAGGCTGGATATATGAGATTCTCGTATTCAGCCTTGTCGTCTCATATATTCAGCCTTGTCGGGTATAAAACGGAGTTGTCGTCGTTCGCTCGTGAGTGGAGAGCGAAATGATAGACATTAATATTACTCATTGAGGAAGGTTGGACTTACTCCCGATGCAAACGTTTCCAAGGGCATAATACGGTGCGTAATCAACCTGGATTTCGACGTCGTCAGCTCAGTTGATCTTTTTAAATAATAGTATGCATGTTGCATGGGCGCATGTCGGCACGAGATGAACTGTTCGTCTCTTGTGCGTCCGTGTCATTCCCGGTGATCCATCGTCTTTCCCATGCTTCACTTTTTTCCACTCTTCGAACCCATCACCACATACTTGGACGGAAATTAGACTCACCATTTCCTGTACTTCCTTGCCCGTGCCTCTGGCGCCCCAGAGTTTCCACAGCCAAGCTAATTGGATGAACTGTTGGGGGAAGAAGAAACCGCCTAAACACCCAAAATTAGCTCTCTATAGTCGAAATTCTCCAGACCCCAACATTTCTATTTTTTGTCCTCTATCCCGGCCCGCAAGGGTCTAGAAGCCGCAGCTGATCACCATCCGATATCCTAGCATGAAAACCAGATATTATTAAACCCCCAGAAGAACCTCAACAAAAATAACGCAAAAAAACTTCACGAGCCAAATCCCCATGAACGACAACGTCCAAAAAAATGAAATGTAGAAAAGGAAAAGAATTTTAGAAAGCACCCTACTGGCCTGCTGGCACAGAATAAAAGCAACTCATCTAGTGAAAACATACCAATAGCCAAAGGTTGCGGCGAAAAAGCGGCCAAATTGCGATCATGGATATCCTGCATGTTTGGTTTAGAGAAGAGCCCGTATTGTTGGGCTGCGAAGTCGAAGAGGAAGGAGGCAGGTGCTAGGTAGCGTGCTGTGGAGTGGGTTATACCCATTTTTACTGCGACGGCGACTAGGGAGATGGGGTTATATGGTTTATATAGAAAGATGGGTATGTAAGATGAATAGATGGTTATACAGTACGTGAAGACGGGGATGGAGAACAAGGTGATGTTGAAGTTGGGGATTTCACGGAGGCTGCAGTGAGGGACTATTAGGTTGAAGGCGGAGAGATGGTTGTTCCTTCTCTTACAAAAGCTTAAAGTCTTGACGTAAGAATGTGGAGGGCACCGGCAGGCGCTGAGAAGCGTTCACGATGATGCTGATGCACGCGATGCGGGCCGCTGGGTCGACTGCGTCATTGTGGTCCAGCCTTGTTCTAGCGCGTTGCTGCTTTGGGTTAGCGCCAGATCTTGATTCTGAGATCGCGATTGAGGATACAGACGAGGGGATGAGGCTGACTATCGCGACATTTATACTGGGGTACTTGGTATCTGAAGAGAGTATTCGGCGATTGTATTTGGAAAGCCTGTTGTTCTTGTTGATGTTGTCGTCCAATCTTAGTTCCAAAAATAGACTTCCTTCCACACGTCTTCCTCCACCCTCCGTGCCCAAAATGATCACATCTCTCCCCGACAATTCCTGTAAAGAGCCTCGAAGATCTTCATGAACTGGTGGGGTAATTTTTGCGAACAACGCAAGAGGAAGGGTGGGGCTACCCGATTTAGAAAAGAAAGAGTTTTGAAACAAGTGCTTGAGAAGAATTGACATCTTGTTTCATGCCTTCGACTGACATCGGCTGGAGTTGCCTCTGGACGAATTTTCTGTTCGTGATATAGGCTGGGGTTGTGGGATATTTTGGATACGCGTGTCCTGGTGCCGTCCGCTTTTCAGGTAAAGAGAAGTGTTGATGATGGAAGAGTTTGATCCACGTTCAGCAGTATCATTGGATCTGGATATTCGTGAAAACGAGATGCGTTGTCCGCGGATGATTTGTCAAACCCAGGAATGGGACCGACAAAGAGTTGCCTTCTTTCGGGGTGGTAGAAACTTCTCTTGTCCACGAGAAGCCGGAGCGGGATTTATCGAAGTCTTCGAAGTCGAGTCGGCGCTCTTCGATAGATTGTATGGAATCGTCCATACAAGTGCGCTTAGTAGGCATCGGGATGATCAACCGTATCCCTGGGTCCAGCTTGGCCCAGATCTTGATTAATTACTGGTAGTCGGTGGTGAAACCCGCAGCCTTGAGAAATCTGGCAGTGGTCCTCGTTCGTCTCGGCGTGGTCGGAGCGGGGGAACGAGAAGGCGAAGGAGATGTTGAATCAACCGTGCAAGCTATTTCGAGATATATATATGCTGCGATAGAACAAGATACGAAAACCTCCAGAAATAACATCATGAGTTAACATTGAACGTCATGATTCCATTTTCGTGAAAAAGATTATTTCGAATCGTCCTGCGACGAAGACATCTTGAGCAAATTTGAACAACAAATCTCAGTTGTTTCAAAGGTATATAGCATAGAAACTAGATAGCAACATAGATGTCTAGACACTTCAGTGTCAACCAAGAGTCTCTGAAGTGAGAACGTACATCAGCACTTCCTGGTGATTGTACTCTTGGAGATCGAAAGAAAAGAAATATCGAACCTTCCATGCTTGTTGCGAAATTCAAAAGGTTCTTCGAATGCTCCAAGAATCCCGATATTCTCTCACTTGCTCAGAATACAGTTTTACGGTCCGAAGTAAACTCAGTCTTGTTTTCGGTTCAAATATCATGGATAAGATCATCACCAAACGGTCTTTCAACTACCATCATCATCCTACCCTCCAAGTTAAAATAAGAACCGTCAAAAGATAGTTCCCAGCGTAATACAAGCCTCAGCGGAATCTTTGGAGGAATTCGTAATCATAATTCTCTTTACAAATATTGTTACCTGATACTCAAAGTTGTCGAGACATCACATCTCGATCCATCATCAGTCAGCATAATCTCAATGCTCAAGCTCACCATACAAAGTTCGACAATAATACAGCCGTTCCATCCTTCACTGTTTCCCTCAACCCCTCTCCCTCTCTCATCCCCCACCTAGCCCCGAAATCCAAGCCAGATACCACGTCCTACTAGCCTGACTATCCAAAAAGCCCCTCTCAAACTCATCCCCAATAAAGAACTCAAAACTCCTCTCCGGATCAATCAATGCAAGATTAGCCATCAGAGTACCTCTCCATCCTCCCGTAACAGTTTCCACATACCCATCATCAAAAAGGTTATCCCACTCTTGTTGAACAAATTCCTTCGAACGCATGTAGGGGGATGCTGGGGTGATAGGGATCATATGGATGCCGTGGATGAAAGAGATATTCGAGCCGAAATAGGTCGTGTGGTCGACTTTGTTTTCGAAGAGGATACCCGTTACCATGTTGGGTAAAATCTCCTTGGGCTGGTTTTTATTGTCCGCCTTCATGTAGAAGTAATTATCGAGGCTTCGTTTGAGTATGGCGAGTTGAAGGTTACTTCGCTCTTCCATGGCCTTGTCACCAATAACGGTACCCCACATCTTTATAGCATAAATGCTCATCGCATCCTCACTCGAGGACTCCTCATCCTTTCCATCCGCGCTACTGAAAACGCCCTTGGCCCAGGAATGACCATGGAACCAGTCAAAAGAGCGGGAGAAAGGGAAGTAAGGGTCGTCGGAGACGGGGTTGGCGTAGTCGCGGATCAAAGTGTTGACCCAGGCTTTGTTTGTGCCTTGGTCCAGCCAGGCAGGGTCGAGGTAGGCAATTATAGCGGCGGCATGAACGAAGTAGCCGTAGTGGAAGTGGTCTATGATATACACCGTTTAGTATGGGCAAAATCGTGAGATCTGCGAGAGAGGTGGGGGACCCACGATCATTATAAAGTGTATTCCCAAAATCACGGCTCACATCTCCGCCGTAGCCAGCTGTTGAAACGAGACCGCCCCAATAAGTGTCGTAGGCAAGAGGAAAGATTTGTTTCTGGTTTACAAAGCGGGCGAACTGTCTTTGAACTTCACGAAGACCGGCTGCTGCAACGCCCGGCTCTGCTGTTCCAAGATCATTGACAGTATATACGACTTGGGCGTACTTCGACAATGCCTGCACATGTCAGTCTTATCACTTCTTTCATGCGTCGACAACATACCTTGCCAGCGTAGTACATGCTGTCCAGATCAATGTAAGAAGACATGTTCTCTGCCAACTCCATCCTAGCAGCATTGTTGACAGCCATTGCAGCACGTTGAGACACAGCATGGACGGCGCCTTTTTGCCTAGTCCATGGTTCAAATCCAATATCAACTGGAAGATCTGGCTCTTTGAAGACAAATGTATCACTGAGCACACCTTTAGCCATGCCTTTCGACGTGGTCATCAGCTCAATAGGAGTGATCCTTCTCGTAATGTCAGGGATAAATGATTCCACATGATGAGGCAAAGCGAACATGAGCATCATTTGTCTCGCAACACCAGCACGCCGCCATGATATGCTGTAACTACCTGTATGTGAGTCCGTGGTACCTGACAAAGTTGCCGAGATCGGATAAGCGCCAGCCGCAGAGTCGTATATGACTTCTCCGTCACTGCCAGCTGGATTCTTCGCCACCTGTATCGTGCCATGAAATCCTTTGGGTCCTCTGATCTCGGTGCTGTCAATGATTTTCAAGGCAGGAATACCAGATACCTCGGCAACATTTGGAGTAACATAAACTAGCCATTTTGTGCCATCAGCTAGCGTGATGCGGTACTTGAAAGATTTCTTTTCGGTGATGTCCCCAACATAGACTACTTCTCTGAAGAACACACTGCTGCGAAGAACAACCGATGCGGCATTGTAGATGGCAGTCACAAATCCCATTCCTTGGACAAGTGGGAATGAAATAAGTGGCGGTCCGCCCGCATAAGCTAAAAGGTTGGCATTGACGGAGAAGGCTTGATGAGTGTCAGTCGTGAGAACTGTCGACGGGCCAAGTTCAGCCGCACAGAGCACAATTGATCGGATTTCCAATGGATTGACGTAGAACTGAGGTGGAACCTGACCCTCTGGCCCAAAGACAATCTGTTTTCGGTCGATGTGCGACACACTCATGCCCCACACATCAGAGTCATTTCTTCCTTTGGCCCACGTGACGCTATACGGGTGAGTCCACACAGGATGAGTTTGGTTAGCGAGGAAAATGTTGGCGTAGAATTTGTTCGTGTGCAACGGTCCTGAATGGGACTCAATTCCAATGCCACGGCCTTCTTCGGGGAAGTCGGCTCGTGGTGCGATGTTTGGTGGCGCAGCACCAGTTGCGATTGGCGAAAAGATATTACCACCAATAATTTCCTGAGCAGGCTGGAATGATGGCTTCAGTATTTCGACCGAGGACACCAGGATCGAAGCAGTCGGTGAAGAGACCGAGTTGTTTGCAAAGGGTAGCGATGGTTTTCTTCCGGATGTTTCGAGTGAGGTGTGTACAGACTACGAACTTGTCAGAGATTTTGGGGCTTGCGTTGCAGATAGGTAGACTTGTGTTTTTGCAACAGGTAAGATGCCAACAACGAGGACCGAAAGATTTACTTACACCAATAGTATCTGGCAAAGCGTTCGTCGTCGTCGATTGTACCGAAGAAACAGAGGAGTTGAAGGCTGTAGTAATGGGCAGTGTAGCCGTAGGTAAAGAATTGGAAACGCCGGACGATTCGCTGTTGATAGATCCTTGTGGTAGGGCTTGCACCTTCTGCATGCAAACCGCGAGCGCCAGGCTGCAGATCATCCACTTCATGGCTGCCTTCAAGTGGAAGAATTGAGATCTGCAATTCAATTCATGGCGAAAAAAGAGTGTGTTGACAGACGGTAAAGACTGACAGTGGTGCTGAATGAGAGACAAATGTTTGACAGCGGGGCAGCTTTCGACTTTAAAGAACGTACTTGAAGCAAACCCTCGTGGCACCAGGATATTAAGGATGGAAGAAACTGCCCTCTCCAGAAACAGGCAGAGTAACCAAAATTTGGTGGTGGTGTGGAACTCCAGATTCAGGGTGTCGTTGTAGCTAGACATCTCGGTTCACGTACTATCCCTATCCCTGTTAATATACCTGCTCACCTCCGCAACCCAGACCCAAGGTTTATAGCTTAGTCCGGATTGAGTAATGCTTGGTCCAAAGGGAGTGAAGAGGAGCCTGTGTGTGGGTCATATAGGAGTACCATGAACGTGTAGCTCCTTCTGAATGGTCGAATGAACTGGTGGCAGTAATGAGACTTGATGACCCGAGCTCAAAATATATGAGCAGTACCACAGGCTTGTAACCGGTGGAGAAAAGGATTGAAGGCTTGCTATACTGCTTTGATCTCGAAGCTCTCACTGGCTTTATACGTTGCAAAACTATCAGATTGTCGAAGTCAGACACCCAGTCGAATAACTACAATGGCACGACAAGACGCCGCTGTGCTTGATGAAATGATCACAGGCTGGCCAGACGGACCAGAAGTTAAGTGCGAAGAATGCCATCGGTTGGTATGCCTAAGTCGGAGATGATGTTTATGCGATGTGAGAAGTTGTCCTACTATCCCAATCGTTCTGATTTGTCAGTCTCTCAGCTATTTAGTCAGAGTTTGGTGTTAGCTGAAGTCTCTGAGCTGTATTTCCAGGCTGCATGCTCTAGGTTCGCAGTCAGGAGGATCGTAATGTCAAAGAATTGAAGAAGAGAAGCGCTCCGGGTGAACCCATAACCAAAGGCCAGGTGAGGATATCGAGCCCACGTCAGTGGTTACAACCATGCCAGCATAAGGTCTTGCTCCCTAGCCCTTTATTACTATCCAGCTCCAGCTCGCCGAATGATCAAGTCCAGTGCCTCCTCTCCTGGTCGTTGGTTACATCGTGCTCCAGACGGCATCTCGTGGCTTGTGAGACAGACCAGGACCGGGTCTGCTTTTGTCCACGACTCGGAGTAATATCTCGGTCGACGACGTGTTGTCGCGGCCATGAGCCATCCCCTGGGCGTTGTTGTGCACGCCATCCCCTGGGCGTTGTTGAGGGTTCGTGGTAGGTACGGCATGTTGGTACGCAATCTCGTGACAGGCATGGAACAGATGCTGAGGCTCTTTGTGCGAGCTGTGATGGGCTTTCTGTAAACGACAGGACCGACGGCATCATTTCAAGCTCAAGAGTGGTCCTGTAGTGGTCGTTGGAGACTTACAGTGTCAGTGCACTCGTTTCGTTTGCGCCCTCCCGTCCGATTTCCTGGGGGGTTCGGGGGTCTTTGGGCAGTCCCCCACTATCAAACACAAGCTTTCACCGGCCATCTCGCATTTGCAGCTCGATTGCTCTACCAACCACAACATCTGGTCAAACACGCCTTTGTTGTACATGCCCGGCTGTTTATAGCCTCCAGCATGTCTTGTACACGTATCGCGCAATCTCTTTGTATCCTTCCCCTAAAGCTGACGGTACCTTGAGCTACTAAGAAGATTGTTCACAAAGACGCCCTGGACACGACGCCAGAAACGATGGACGAAGCTTTGAACCAATTCATGGCAAATGTAGAAGCCACTCAACGCCGGGATCACAAGGATGCCGAAATCATCAACCAGTACACCCAGCTCGCAGACCGCAAAATCGCTGCCGACGCCCGAAATCGTGCCCTAGAAGCCGAGCTGGCAGACCTGAAGGTGTCCAGCTCGCAGACGCAGACGCAGGGGCAGGCACAGGACATCAAGGGCAAAGGGTGGCTTTCCAGGCAGCCAGCAACCCCTTCTGAGCCAACGGAGCCAAGTGTCGCGACCACGCAGCTCCGTCAGCAGCTTGCAGAAGCTCAGAAAGCGCGCCGACTTCTGGAAATCGAAGCTGCCAAGATACCTGGCTTGCAATCTTCAAATGCCTCACAGAACCGCCAGCTCATAACTCTCGAGAAAGAGATTCTGTCTTTGAAACGTAGACTTGGGGACAAGGACGAGGAGGTTCGGGAGAAGCAGAAGCTGGTCAATCGTGTGCAAGATGAAATGCTTGCCATGACTTTGGAGGTCAATATGGCAGAAGAAAATGCGTCTAGGCTCAAAGGCGAGAACAAGGAATTGGTCCAGAGGTGGATGAAAGAGATGGGAGAGAGAGCGGATAAGCAGAATAAGCAGAGCGGATGGGAATGAGGATGTGAGGCATGATATCGCTTGCCGTAAAACGTCTATTCTCCGGGCATTACTGTTAACCGTGTTGATACACTCAAGTCAGTTCGATGCCTATGGAATAACAATTTGCTAGCTAAGATTCTCGCAGTCTGATATTTCCACCGCCCAACATATTTTCATTGCTCCTCAACATGCACGCTGCTTAAGCTCTATAATGTCTCCTTATTGATGGTGCATCTTTACCTCAATGATGACCATTCTTATCTTTGCACCGACTGCGCTGTGCCAATTCACAACAGAAGATAAGACTATGTCCTCTTATCCAGTTGGAAGCGCAAGACTTTGGAACAAGTACTTCGCGCTCTCTCCGTCCCGTTGCAAGCTTCGGATACAATGAGTCGCGCCTAAGCAGTAAAGTAGACGTGGCCAGCAAGATCCAACCTTTGCATATCATTATCGCAAATCATCAACAATCATCTTCTCAAGATGGATGAGTGGCTCAGAGCCCTCCAGCTTTGCGGCATAGCCTCGCACCGATCAACCTGCCCGCTGTTATGTAAAGGACGATCCAATAGTATAGCTGCTGTGTGCTAAGCGTTCGCAAGACTCTCAACTTAGGTATATCCAAGCAAGCGGAGATGTTCACGACGATCTCGCTCGAACTCTTGCTAGGCACCATTCGTGTTGCCTTCCACATCGAAATTCGCAGGCACTGCATCGAGTACATCTCGCCAACAAGGAGGACTTCTGGATCGGATTATGCATCTGTGCTTGGGATGAAGAAGGAGATGAAGCAGATGTGGCAAGATGGGTCACAGTTTGTGAAGGGAGAGTCGCTCGCAACGCCGCGCTCAAAAAACCGCAAGGCTGTGTGCACGGAACCAACAGCCTCAGGAACTGGTAGCGAACCCTTGGATGTAGCGATGAATGACTTTTAGACCAGATTATTCTTTGTAGATTCGCAGAACTATGAGCGCTTTGACAGCTGCCTAGATTTTAAATCTTCAACTCGCTCTGATCGCTCTGGTAGATCGCGATACCTTTTAATCATCTTTCTTCTCATCTTTGGTTTTTCACTCTCCCTAATCATACTCACGCCGAAACCCTTTTGGAAAACCAGAGACGCAATCAAATCCCCCAAAAATCCATCATACGCGGCCAACGAAACCAACATCGAATATAACCAACATCAACACACCCTCCTGAACAAAAGTCTTCACGATCCACCAACCCCGCCAAAATGCGCAGCCAAACAATATTCCCCCTCCTTATGGGCGGAACCTACCTCTTCCTCCCCCTAATCTACATAACCCTCCTCTCTTCCCCCCTCTTCAGCGTCCCCTCCACATCCCGCGAAACAGCCACCACACTCATTACTCTCATCCTCTTAATCCACATCTACACCTTTGGAATCGGATACCTCATCCACCTCGCCACCAAGAGGCGAAAACATTACTTGAAGAGTTTGAACGGGGAGGGAGAAAGTTTACCAATGTATAACACGACTTATGCAGAGGGGGATTCGGGTCCTATCGAACAGCGAGAAGCGAGCAGTTTTGCAACGCTTATTGAAAAGATTTGGAAAAGTGGGAATATTGGTGATGATGTTGATGGGAAAGGGGAGGGTTTACCAATGTATAACGACACCACTAGCACTGCCGCTCCATTTTCGACTCCTTCACCTTATACCGACGCAAACTCCCGCTCCAATACCAATTCCCTCTTAGATCAAAGCTTGAATCCAAGAGAAGATTTTGCGAGCGTTGGTGCTTGGGAAGAATGGGGTAGTGGTGATGATCGAGGTGACCACGAAAGCGCGGCGAGGTTTGAATGGGAAGATCAGACGCCTGTTTTTAGGCCTAGCTTAAGTTTGAGTTCGAGTACGGGGAACTTTAGGGAGGGAAGTCGGCAGACTTTACAAGAGGCGACTGGGAGTTTAGTGGTTGAGAAGGAGGCATGGGGGATTAGAGGGTTTGTATGGAGATGGAAGGATATCAAGATGAAGGTACCATGGGTTTTACGGTAAAGAGTATTTTTTGAGATGGGCGAAGGGGATAGGGGTAGAAGAAAGAAACACTAGACCTTGTATGATAGCAGCGTCGTGGTAGTATGCAGACTATGAAATTCCCAAAAATGATTCTAATAACCAGACTTACAAGAATCGAATGCGTATAATATAGCCTCTTCTATACTCTCACTAACCATGGTGAGATCTATTTCCTCTCGACTGGTATTTCCGCATTTCTCAAAATGCCACCGGTCAAACCACCAAGGAGGCCATTCACGGTTCCTCCGAGGAAGCCTCCGACGCCACCTCCGATTGCACCGCCCACGCCAGATCCTAAGTGAGGAGTCAGTAAGTGCATCAATCTGGCGTATTGTCCTTGTAGACTCACCAACACCGGAGGAAACATCAGTTGCGAAGCCACCGATGGCGCTTCCGAGACTTGGACGACCACGGTCTTCGTATCCGCCATCTATTCTCGTCAGTTGAGGTACGTTCGTCATGGTCACTGAGATGCTCACATCCGCGTTGTGGGAGTGCCGACGCCAGAGCAACGAATGCGAGGATGGAGAAGCGCATTTTGAGGAAGGTGCGTAAAAATGACTGTTGGACGAGATGAGATAGGAAAGAAAGGCTTCGACGTTCAGGAAGAAAAGAGAGTGTTTTGATGAAGTGAATAGAGCTGAGTGAGTGAATTTGATCAGTGAAGTACTTGGACATATATAGATGTATGTTCAAGTGTGCACGACTACGGCTTCTGGGTGAGCTTGCAACAACTAGATCTTCTTCACATGATATCGATTCAACCTGCCACGCGATGTGTGAAATGAAATGGTTTAATCTGCTTCTTCGAGATGCAGCTACGACTGCAAGTGCCATGAGTTGATATCCTATTTTGAGGATTAGGGACGTAGTGGTGATGCTTCACGCTCATGCTCAGGCGAGAAACGGTGGACTTTGTGTGTACGTGAAAGAATCTCGGGCGTAGAGCAATATGGAGCGACGAAACTTGGTCTGGAAAAGAGTTTGTGGCGCACTGTGAGACTTACAAAGCTGGTGCAGAACAACATGATGCAGGTGGCTTCGAAAGAGACATGTGATGACGCTTTCATGCCAGCGATCAATGCAGACATGGACTGGAAAAGCAGTGTTAGCCGATATTGAGAGGAAGAGGACCGTGGTGGTGATGATGGTCACAAGAAGTCACGTGGGATGGTTACAGTACGGAGTAGCATCCGATCCCATTCAGGCTGCAGCCGAGCATCACTCAGGCTGTAGACAGGCATCACTCAGGCTGCAGCTAGGCATCACTCAGCTCATGTGCAGCCGAGCATCCTCGAACAAAACCCGGCCTTGTCCCCATCCCACCGCCCACCTTCATCTCCATCCTGGTGACCGTCTCCGACACGGGCATCTCGATCCCGATCATCTATTCCGCAACTATTCCGCAGTACGGAATCCTTTATATGGTAAGACGATCGGGACTCGACGGAGGTGGAGGATATCCTCAGCTTCTCCTCTTAAGCCTCTCTGCTCGTCGTATTCGTCAGTGGGCTTTGGTTTGATGCTATACAACTACTATCTGGCTGCTAATCTCTCGTATCCTTTTCTTTGCTGTAAAACATGGATTATTCGACAGGGGGGTACCACTTGGGTTGATTTGGCATTCGACTAAACACAGTAGTGAATCAGCATTGCGAGCTGGACTCTCAGTGGATCATACTGAGACACCTACTTCGTCTCATATATCTGTGCTCCCGATATCAATTTTCTCGTTTTCACCAGATATCTCTCATCCCTTCACAGCTCTCGAGACTTGCTTTACTTCAAAGCCCTCTTCAAAGCTCTTCTACAACCGACCACCTTTACCGACATGGAAATCATCATAGTGGGAGCAGGGATTGGCGGCCTCTCGGCTGCGCTGTCCCTTTCTCTCGCGGGCCACAAGGTCATCGTCCTGGAATCCGCGTCTGCTATTGCAGCGGTTGGAGCCGGCGTACAGATGGCACCAAATGCGACGAAATGCTTTTGGAAATGGGGGCTGGGTGCTGACATCTCCGCAAAGGCTGCCCTGCCCGAAGCCTTCAACATCATACGAGGTAGTGATGGCGAGTCTCTAGGAAGAGTGCCATTTGCGCCATTCAGTAAACAATATGGAGCTCCCTACATCACTATACACCGAGCAGACATACATCAAATCCTACACAGACATGCCTTGAGGGCCGGGGCTGAGATTCGACTGGGTAGCAAGGTTCTCCACTACGACTTTGAGGACGGCGTCGTACGCCTAGCCACAGGAGAACGACTTCAAGCTGATCTCGTGGTGGCTGCCGACGGAATCAATTCCGTGGCTCGCAAGGCATTTCTCCCAGAGCTTGGAGACGGGCTGGAAAAGACCGGATGGGCTGCATACCGGTCCATGGTGTCAGTTGAAAAGATCAAGGAAAATCCAATTACAGCGCACTTTGCCAGCCAGCATACTTGTAACTGCTGGAGCGGAGACCAGCATTGCGTCGTTTCTTACTTGGTCAATGATGGTTCGATGCTTAACATGGCATTTTCTCACCCGGATAATGTTGACACTTCTGGCTGGACTTCGGAGCAATGTTCAGCAGAATTAAAGAGCATCTACTCAGCTTGGAATCCTACACTGGATGCGCTACTGGATATGGCAGAGCCCTCTGTTCAGAATTGGCCTGTGCTGCAGGTCAAAACTTTACCGACCTGGAAATCAAACTCCGGACGATTTGTTCTCATGGGAGATGTAAGTCAATTCGAACACAATGTCGTAGAATATAGCTAAGGGCCTTTGTTCAGGCTGCTCACGCCATGGCCTTCTACTTGTCAATGGGAGTCTCGTTGGCGGTAGAAGATGCCGACGTTCTGACAGCATGTCTAGCATTGATGAAGAAAAGCGACATCACTCTGCAGGAAGCCATGTGTATCTACCAGGCTGTACGCAAACCGCGCGCTGAAGCCGTATCAGCCGCAAGCCTCCATGCTGGGAACACTCTCCAATTGTCTCCGGGCACAGGTCAGGATATTCGCGATCTAGCACTGGCATCCGACGGTGCTTCTGTTGGTGTTCAGGACGATGAACAGTTCTACAAACACAAACAATCCTACGGCATTGCTGATAAGCAGATTAGGGACTGGTGTTATTCGTATGATGCTGTGGCAGCGGTGGAGCAAGAATGGCAGAAATACAGAGAAAAACGCGCTGATGATCATGCTGCCCTCTCTATAATCCTGTAAGCCTTGAAACTCGTAGGGAATGTATAAACGCTAACTGAAATCCCTACGGACAATCATGGGCTGGCCATGTCCAGGCCCAGCAGTCGTACTTTCAACTGGATTCCCATATCCAACAAGGACGAAACCCAGAAGGCATTTCGTCTTGAGCCCCTTAGCTCCGAGAACAATCTCGACCAATTCCTAGCAAATGGTAGGGAAACATTTGCTAAGGATTTATCATGGGCAATGCTAAAGACAGCGTAGTGCATGCGGATATTTCGAAATGCTGCACCCAGCAAAAGGTTAGTGCAAGAACCTCACATCGTTAAATTACAGACCTAACTCATTCCCGCACCGCCCAGATCGCTCGGGCGCTGCCGCTAGAACGGGGTTGCCGGTTTGCGCCCAGAGCGGCAATTGCTCTTCACCAACACTCTCAATCGGTCCTTTGCAGCCTCTGACGTTGCAAAACCCCCACCTCCAACGCGAACGGTCGTGTGCTCCTCGCCGTCACTACCTCCGCACGATGGACATCCAACAAAATGCTTGTGTGCCTCAGGTTTAAGGTCCCTGCTGGTTAACCACGGTTTGTGTCGTTGCGATGTACATCGTTCGGTGCAACCTTCCCCTAATCACATTTATGTACAATTTTCTTTTCATGATAATACCAACCTATTCTTTTTGAACTATACCCCTCTTTGATCCTGACTCTACTGCCATGAGCGATTACGCAACTCGTGCTGAATTACCGTTGCCTACTGAATTGCTGTACATCTCTCACACTTTGGACCCCGCCAATGCTGAAGCGTCTGCTCTCGACATACTTAGTGCCTATGATGTGAGTTGGGCGAAGACGAAAGACCACATTAAGATTAAGAAATTCACCGGAGGGTGGACGAATACGTTGCTGAAAGCGAAGAGGAATATTCCGGGGAAAAGTAAAGCCGAGATTGAGGCTGATGCGATTCTGGTGAGGGGATATGGGGTTGGGACGGAGACTTTTATTGACCGGGAGAATGAGGTCAAGGCACATTTTCTGTTGTCTAAATACGGTATGTACTATGCCAGTTCTCCATCCTCAAGCCAAAGTTACATAGAGAGCATGGCTGATTTTGGGAAATTAGGATTGGCTCCACAACTTATAGCCCGGTTCGAAAACGGACTGCTATACCGTTTCGTACCGGGAATAACTTGTAAAGCGGAAGATATTCGTAAACCAGATGTCTCGCGCGCCATTGCTAAAGAATTGGGACAATGGCATAGCCGTCTCCCTTTATCCGCACTCATTTCTAAACCCGATGGGAATGAGACGAAGTTACGGATTCCAGAATCGAAACGGGGGGAGCCGAGACCTTATCCTAATGTCTGGACGCTTATGCAACGATGGCTTGATGATCTACCTGCGGCCTCGAGAGAAGAGCAAGAAAGAAATCAGGTTCTGCAAGAAGAGCTGACGGCGCTGTGTGAGGAATTCGTTGATGCCCCGGGTGTGGGCGGGAAAGATTATGTGTTTATCCATGGGGATTTGCATGATGCGAATGTGATTATTCGGGAACCTCCGCTGATAACCGAATCAACACCACCGACAGACAAAAACTTTACACCAATGGATCAAGTATCCTCAGCAACAAGCAATACCTCAGAAGAACCCGAACTCAAAGTCGACTTCATAGATTACGAATACTGTATGCCTGCGCCCCCGGCTTTTGAACTCGCATACCATTTCTCGGAATGGGCCGGTTTCGATTGCGAGTATCAGTTCATCCCGACGCAGTCTGATAGGAGGAGGTTCATTAAGAGTTACGTGGACGCATTTTATGAGCATGCGACGACGACCCCAAACATCGTCGAGAAACGATCTGATCTACACTCTAAGGGAATGGACACGGAAAAAGATGTGGAATACTTGGAGAAACAGGTTGATGCATTCAGGGGTGTACCAGGGATGTATTGGGCACTTTGGGCACTGATGCAGATTCATCGAACGGGAGAGGATTATGGTGCTTTTTATGAGACGAAGATTAAGGAGTATTGGGACTGGAAGGGGGAGGGGGATGCCTCGAGGAAGGAGAGTGGACAGGAGAGGAGTTTGAGGGAGAGGAGGTGGATGGAGGAGTGATGGGGTTTTTGACGAATATGGGGAGGGATGCTTTGGTGGTATATCGAATTTGTATTTTTGGTATTTCTAGTGTATACACATCATTTGGAGGGTTTTGTCAATATTTGTAATGGAGTGGTGTTCGATTAGAGGATGGGACCTGAAAATTAAAAGAACAAAACGATGAAAATCAACGTGAATACTAGCAGCATGAATGAGGAAACTCTCAAAACGAGGCTAAGCAAAGACATAGTAATCCTCTCCATCCTCAAATAAACAACGTGCTGAGATCATGCTAAGCTGTCGTGGTCATCTTACAGAAGATCCTGGATGTCAGGCATATGCACTAAATACAGCAGAGATAACGAGTGATTTCCCGTTTTCTAGTCTATTTGTCTCAGCTTACACGGTGTATACGTATAAGGCTGGGGTTGAGCAGTCGCGGCTGTTTGGCTGGAGAATTTGTATGCACAAATCTGTATTAAAATTAGCGTAAACTTCCACGTCATCAGCCAAAGATCCCCCGTGGCGCAATTGGCTAGCGCGTTCGACTGTTAATCGAGAGGTTGGTGGTTCGAGCCCACCCGGAGGAGATAGTAAGTTGCTTGTGCAGACGAGCTTTTATTTTGCCATTTTGGAGGTTCAGCGTGATGTTGGTTGGTGTTGGTCGTTCCCGCACCTTGACAACCATTTTTTGATTTTGGAATTCCTAATTCATAACGAGCTGACCATAACCGATCTGCTTTTCTTTTTCTTTTTGTTCACAGCTCTCTCTTCTCTTACTTTTCTCTGGAGAATAATATATGGGGCATAATTATCGCTTGTCAAGTTTTTTTGTGGGTGCGATATTGGGTATTTCTCCCATCCCATCGCAAAGAAGCAGAGCCGCAAAGCAAAACAGCGATGGAGATATTGATACGATACTCGATACCTAGGAAAAGACTATCCCACCACTCCAACAACTCCTTCTTCATCGATCGATCAATTTTACCAGTGAAAAATCGGAACAAACCAACACGGAAATCTGTCCACAGCCCATCCTCTCTATCCCTTTCCGTCCGATGTTGAAACCTCCCTCCTGTCAACCAGACCTTTACAATTCCTTCTTTCTTCCCCCACTACTCCGTAGCACGTCTCACCTCGGAAACCAAATTAATACACGAGGTTGCAGTGAATTCTGACCTTTCACCCATACCACAATGGTAAAAAAATCTCGAATTCCCGCAGCGGATCTGGGCGATGAAGTCGGTCTTCCCAGCGGTTACGATTACCGCGGATGAAAACTGTCCTTTTCGACGCAAGGGAGTTAGTTTAGGCGTGTTGATAAGAGAGAAGAGTGGAGGGGATGGTTTCATGCTGTGGATACATGTATGTATCCATTTTTATTTGTACTTACTGACAACCCCATCACCACAAGTGCTCACATAATTATAATTCGTATCCCTAGACATAGGGCATACCCCACCGATCTTGGGGTTTGTGTTGGGGTGAAATGTTCCATAACCGCACTCTGCTGTTGCTTTTGTGGCGTAGAAGGAGAGAATGGGGAGGAGGGCGGATATGGTGGTTGGAAGATACATATTTTGGGATGATTTTGAAGGTTCACCGTCGATGAGAAAATGTGTGTGATGATTGTGATGTACCGTCCTGTTGTGGTGAAAGAACGTGGCCCCTTATGTATTGTCCTGTAGGCATTGATCCCGACTTTTTCGATGTATTTTTAGTTACCAACTTTGAACAATTTGTCGCTCGATCGTGATACCCATCTACCTCGAATCTGAGAGCGTGGAGGTGGGTGCAAACACCCCAGTGAACTCAAACCCTCCTCTGTTAGGCTCTTCTCTACTTCCCAGGGCGGTGTACAGGTGACTGGATATATTGGTTGCACGCCGTGTTTGCGGAGTAGCTTCCAGACTCTACATCGCTATCGATATCGATATCGATACAATCCTAGCAATCCCAACATAGATTATTACAACCAGGAATTTATTTGTCAACTCTGGCTGGTAATGCTCTTGGAATTGCAGGTATCGTTCCAGGGTACACCACTGTGGTTGGTTTTTGGAACGGTTGCGATCGTTGAAATAAATAGTCTGTTGATCGTGGATGTGAGTTTGGACTGAGCGGACCGAACTGAGCGAGGAACCTTGCAGACTTCTCTCTCTCCTAGTCTCTCTCCTTAAAACTTTCTCGCGGAATCTCACTCGTTGAATCCCTTGAACTAAATGGTAACGGCGTTCAGTTTTCGCGGACTTCTTTCAGGTATAACTGAAGGGGAGTACCTTGCCAAGCTGACTAGTGCCTCATGCTCGGATAGACCTACACGAGCCTCGTACAGCCCTATCCACACTCGTACTCGCACTAGAGTCACGCTACTAGATCTTGCAAAATTGATATCTTAACTGAGCTTAGAAGTATTAGAAAGCTTAAGAACAGAAGATGTCATATCCGGAGAAGATCTTATGAAAGGAGTTCTGAGAGGGACTAATTACTGCAGGGATTAGGTACTTGACTAAGCGGATCACGAGGTTCGTATTAATCCAAGGCCGTTGTCAGTTCGGCAAGTTACGGTACGAGTACCTAAGGAGGTCAAGATTGATTCTTACCTGGCTAAATATATACTCGGAGCTGACCAATCACAGGCCTCGGCTTTACGCCGGTCTTCAATTTCACCTCGCTCAATCAAGATCCAAGAATTCAAGATCGAACCTCGAAATCGTCGAAATAGCAACTTCAACCACCTCCAATGCCACCACGAATACCGATCCAAAGGGTCTCCAGCGCCCTAAGCTGCTCCTTGCGCTCCCCCAGAACGTCGACATCCTTCATTGTCTCCGTCCTCGCGCCTCAGCAACAGCGCTTCGCCTCCATCCTCTCAGACCTTAGCGACACACCGGGAGCATACAACAAGCGGATAAGACGTGGTCGTGGACCTGCTTCTGGCAAGGGAAAGACATCGGGAAGAGGTCATAAGGGTCAGAAAGCGCACGGGAAGGTGCCGGCTGGTTTCAATGGCGGACAGACACCTGATATTGTTGTGAGCGGAAAGAGGGGATTCGAGAATCAGTATGATTGGACTCCGGTGCTTTTGAATCAGGAAGAGACGCTGACAACCGGCATAGTTTCTCACTGGACATGAGCAAAGTCAATCTCGATAAGATACAGAGCTGGATAGACCAAGGACGGCTTGACCCCATGAAACCGATTACAATCAAGGAACTCGCTTCGTCGCGATGTCTACACGGTGTCAAAGATGGCGTGAAGCTTCTCGCAAGAGTAAATTTACGATCCTATACGCACTCGCAGGACTCAATCTAACACTCCCGCCCAGAACAAGGAAACCTTCAAAACCCCCATAAATATCGTTGTCTCTCGCGCCTCCAAAACCGCAATCGAAGCTGTTGAAGCCGTCGGCGGCAAAGTAACAACCCGCTACTATACCAATCCCTCCATCAAACGCATAAGACAAGGTCTCACCCACCCCTACCTCTCCATCCTCTCCGAACAAAAGGACGATACACTTTCAAAGTTCAAGTACAGATTGCCTGATCCCGCATCGAGGAAGGATATAGAGTACTATAGAGATCCGGCACATAGGGGGTACTTGAGTTATCAGGTTAAGGATGGACATAGTCCTAGTTTGTTCTTCAAGGCGCCGGGAACGGGTGTGCAGAGGAGTAAGGAGACTGCTAAGAAAGATGCTGGCGACAACAAGGTGTGGTAAAGAGACATGACTGTAGGATATTGAGGACTCCGGGACAATGTGCGGTACTTGGACTAGAAGGATCATGGCTTTCGATATACTGAGTAGCTGCGCGTATAATCTATTCACGAAACCCGCCGTTGTCGCACTGCTCAATAATTCAAGATTCATTCTTAAAGCTCTCTTTCTATGTGTTAGTCCACCGCCGCGAGAAATTGGTGCCGGAGTCTGCTCTCGGGGTTTACAAAGATAATGATTAGTACAAAAGTGTAGGCGAGATCCATGGGGACCGGGTAGCCCGTCTACGCAATGGAAATCGAGAATTGGCACAGTACACATTCCTGCAATGGAGTAGGGATCCGTGTCATATTGCCCGACTTCAAGTGAACGGCATTGTCAATCAACAATCGGAGTGAAGAGCTGGTATTTCGGTGGCTGGGTGTCCTGGATTCTGTCAAAAGAAAACATCGAGCAAGACTCAGTCGTATCTAAGCCAGTTTTCAAGAGCTGGTAGTAGAGATGGGTGGGTTGGGCGCGGTGGTGGTGATGGTCATGTATAGGCACCGCAGCTGCCGAAATGCGCGAGACTCGTTTACGGGAAGGTTTATGTGGTTCCTGTATATCCCCTTGTTATGGTCGTCAAATATGATGAGTTGATTACTGAGAGCTTGATGTTCGAGACTGTTGATTGGTTGTACTCATCGCAGCGAGAGAGTTGGAGAGAATGGCTTGGTGTGGATGAGATTACGGAGGGTTCCCTGACCGATACATCTACTGTGGTAGGTTGTCTCGCACACATATATTGTAGGAATCTGCGAGGATCTGTGCAGTTTTATTGGGGGGGTGGAAATGGGAGGTCCTTGATTCACGCTTGGTGGGTGTGTTTATTGTACCACGGTGCGTGTGGAGATGGTGTGTTTAATCATTCGAATGTGAGCATGATGCATCCATAACGCATATCAGAGCTGTATATTGCAGCAGTGAGACAACAGCGCCAATCTCGCAAGTATTTGAATGTACGATTTATTGAGAAGGGGTCGACTCATTGTACCTGTCACCTACTCGTGAGTCCCGGTACTGCTTGTTTGCGCTGCAGTGCATCAGATCCGCGAGTAATCGTTTGGACGGCGGTTGAGATTAATGTCTCACTCGGAGGACAGAACGGCATGTCCGATCCATACAGTTTGAGCATATGCGGCGTCAAGCCCGTCTAATCCCAGTTGTTTCGTGTGGATCAGGCTGTTGTGTGCCAGTATTTGTTGTCCGCGTGGCTGATGGAAATCAGCTTCGATGGTTGTATCCTACTCCTTCGGTGGTCGTGGTAACTCTTTGAATGCACCCACATATCGTTGAACTTGTTTGTTGCAGTGAAGTGATCGTGGCATCGGTCTATCGAATCTTTGTGATCCCACCCGAGCAAAGAACCGTAGTGTCGGCCATACAGTATTTGATCGTAGCACTGTCTCTCTGCATTGGTTCTGTCATGCATCAGAAGTTATGCGCAAGATCCGATCCTGGAATGAAAGAAGGTTTGCGTCGCCATTTGTCGTGAACATAGTCCAGGTCTCTCCTGGCGGTGCTTTGTCCCTCACTTTACCATGTCAGCTCATTATGCGTCTGGGTGATCTCCTAGTCATATCTATATATGTCCATGATAGTGATCGTGTCTTGTACCTTGTGCCTCTGTCTTGTGTGACAGGAATACGAACAGAATGTGCCGCTGTTGTTTGTGGAAGAGTGTTCCTTCCAGCCACGGCTAATTGCAGGCGGCTGCGTACGGTTGACGTGTTACGAAGATCAAACGTACAGACAAAGTACAAATATTGTACGTGCTGTCAGACTCACCCCAGGACGGAACACAGGAAGCGATCTCGATCTCGGACTTTTGAGTTCCGTGATTCGATACCGAAACTCTTCTGTCGCGATGGCGGCCTGGGCGCTTCCGGATTGCCTCGTCGGGTGATGGTGATGTTGGACATGTTGAATGTGCTTGGTCGCCTAGGTTGTCCACGTTGCAAGGCGTGCTTCCGTGTCATTCAGAGGGCTGGACTGCGACTATCTTCTCGATCGCGTTGGAAAATAAATATCATGTCTAATGGTCACATCGCCTTGCTTGATTATGGATAAGTCCGATTTGATGATTCTGTCAGATCGCTGGCAGGTTCAATTTCCAATCATTTTCGTTCCAGCATGGTGTACGATAGTCGCGTCGCGTTCGCGGAGGTGGTTCCAAGACAACTGGTGCCAGCCTCAAGTTAATCATGCATGATCCCATGAATTCTGATTATGCAAGGCAGGACCTGTGGGCCCAGCATATTCCGCATTCCACACAAAGTCTCGTGTGACTCGACGAGGATAGGATAGGCTGGTCAGCTAAAATCATGGCGGAGTAACTGGAAAATGAGAAAATGAAACCGCATCGTACTCCGGGATACGAAAATAATGCTCACAACCACTGGTGATTCCGACGAGCCTTGTTGGAAACAGTGACCTCGGCCGTGATGAAGACGTCGAATAATGCGACACCTATACGAACGACTTGTTATTAGCCAGCCACGGTATGAAGTTTTGCAAAGCAAGCACAGGCTCATTGACCCTATATCGCCGACATCGAAAAGAATACCCCAGATGGAGAAGGTCTGAGCCTATCAAATCTAATACATGAAGGGTCCGGCAACGTTGCCAGAGGATTGCCAAACTTACTTTCCCGGTTTGTCAGACAAACGAAGTACTCTGAGTAGATGTATTTCGTTTGTTTTTGCAAGGAGGCGGCTAAGGCCGAGATACGGACATGCAGCTGAGGGCACGCATAATAAGCGTACCGAGGTCGCGTCAGGTCTTGTGTAGCAGAAATGGAGACGCATTCGGGATTCGCCCTGCGCTTGGCATAACCTTGTACCAGCATATGTGGAGAGATTACCGCCCGACAAATCATAGTTGGCGTCCAAGTTGTGAGGCTGGTGCGGGTCTTGATATGTCAAGGAATGTTGCATGCACCAGGCAAAGGGAGAACCATACTGTGTAAACCAATATGCAAGCTCTGGTCAAGGTTCGCAAAGGCGCCTAAGCGGTCCATTTTGCGTATGAAGTGTTTGGGTACAGTATGAAAGCGGAAGTCGATCCAACAATTATGATGATGGCAATATTGCCCTGCCTATCCGATCGAATGAGCCGCGTACGCTCGCATTCTCGACCTGCTTTATTTCAATTGCCGGGACGTCCGGTTGAATGTAATGGCTGGTTAGAGGGCAGATTCCCATTGTCGGTAGAAGTGTATGTTCGAGCTTGCTATTCCGCCCGAGTTGTGGTGACACATGATGCGGCACCAAAGAGGAGTCTATCTTGTGTTTTGTCCAGATCCAAGCCACTGAAAGGTTGACGGCGACGGCGATCGTCGGAATGGAAACATGAAGCATGTCAGGGTAACCTGCAAATAATGCAATGACCGTGATGATGAGGACCGCCTTGTCTCGAGGAAGCATATTAGCATTGCTCCGCTCCGAGGTCATGCTGATGAGAGGGCTAGGTACGGAGGTAGCAGATCGTGAACAGGCGTACGCCACGCTCTACGCAAGTTTGGATGGATGGGTGCTGTAACTTGTCGGAGGCAAAGTCTTCTGCGACGGTCGATATATGCCAGGGTGATTCAAAAAGGTGCGTTATGCATCTGGATTGGCACAATCTTCCTTGCCTCTTCTGGGCGGTCAGATAGTTGCGGTCTGATTGCTTTGATGAGCTGAAAAAGCATGATCCATGGCAAGGACGTGGCCGTGAATCGCACCAAAACTCCATCGTACCAAGCGCTAAGCACCTTTGGCTTACTATGTACAGTCCACTTTGATCCAAAGGGATTTGTTAGCCGCAGTTACGCCACCAGCGATACCTTCAGAAGAAACGTCCTGTGCCTCGATCCGGTGTGATTGGTATCCTCCCGGGCGAAGCAGAAATGGATGCTAACCATGTCTCCTCTTTTGTGCAGGCATTCAAAAGCTGGCTAAGAATCATCATATCGAATAACAGCCGGAAACGACTTTGCATGTCCAGATCAAGTTTGATATGGCTACAGTTCCTTGCAGTATTAGTTGCGAAACCGCATGAAATCCTATTTACTGCTTTCTGGCACACGGCAAGTCCGATGCGAACGGCCGGCTCGTGGTTCAATTGAGGCAGGGTTCTCATTATCGAGTTGATTTGTAGGAGATCTCTGTCTCGTAGGGTCGTAAGGTGGTGCAAGAGTTTATGTTGATTATGATTGTATCCCGCGCCGAGCAAGGAATGCAAATGAATCGTTTCGCATCACAAATCAAAATGGCTCGGAGTTGCGTCCTGCTCTCGATGGTTTCGGTAAAGTAGGCGATATGAAGCATGGTATACTTGGATGGTGTAGCGTACGGAAAAGTCCCTCAGCTTGATCGCATTTTAACCATAGATTACATCACGGATTTACCACCCTTCACCATATCGTTGATATAGGTAGTGATACCGAAGGTCAAATTCAGAACCTGGTGTACCGAATGTTGAGGAAATGCAAATGCCAGGTGGACAGTCCACTCGGGATTAGTCTGCGCCATGATTCCATGAAGATGGAGGTGTGTCGTCGGACACGGATGGCCGACTAGGGTCGAGAAGCAACCCTCAATCGCCCCCAATGCGACTATTCTAGCTTGTACGCGTGGGAAGACGTCCCGGGCGGTGGAGTCCCACTAACGACTCCGACGAGTTCTATCATCATTCATCAATCAAGAGTTGTCGCATCCCTGGGGCGGCTTTCCAATGCTGGCGAGAAGCGAGTGGCAATATCAGGCGACAGAATCTTCATTTAGCCCCATGTATTGTGGTGAATGCGAACCTTCTCATTCGCCTACGTGTTATTTCGATTGCTGAGCAACAGCCTCAAGTGTTTTGCAAGGATCGTCCAAACCGTAAAAGTGCTAATGATCCAGCTAAGAACGACATTTCAAGAATCGACACTTTGTGCGCTCATCTTTTTCTCCGATTGGCACGTTACAGACCAGAACGGGGTTGCTCCTTGCTTGTGGGCATTTCCGCGCAAGACTCTTGCAATATGCTAGGAGGCTCAGCTTGGTCGAAATGTAGTACTATGTTAATATTACTCTCGTGAAGCAAAAATACTCAGATTACGATTGGCACGCTAACTATTTACGAAGACGCCGACAACGACTCGGCGTGCATCAAATCCACATGAGAGCGTGACAGGCCATCACTGACAACACAGTACGGAACGAGGTCTAGGGGCTCTCGGGGACAAAGACGCATTACGAAACCATAAACAGCATTAGATGTGATCCCACCGTAGCAAGCGCTGTGAGCGTCAATTAAGTACGCTTCCACAGGGATTCCTCAACGGCAAGGAGCCAAGGACCGAATGATTGCGTTGTTGTGGACAGATTTTTCTGGGCCCAAGGGGTGAGACGGCGTAATGATGCGAAATGCTGAGACTGATCAGAGATGGGTTAGGGACAGCCACCTCCAGGCTCCAAACATTCTCCTCCGAACCATGCACAACGAATTCGTCAGTTCGTAGGGCCTTGCTCAGCGCGATGCAATGCCTTCATTCGTGTAGCGCCAGGTTGAAATTGGAAAGCGGGCTGGAAACTTGACGGTACTTGGATCCAGCGATCGAAGGAATTTGTTGGTATCGCTTCAGAATTCCACCTGCTGGGTTGGTCGTCGAGGCGTCGATAGGCAGACGCTGGCGCCTCCGTCCGAAGAACCAGGCATGATTGGCGAAACAAGCCCCACCCGCCTTGGTCGAGGCCAAAGACTTCGGTGCGAGGAGTACGAAATCATAATAGTAATAACGAGGGTTGAAAATTGCCAGGAGGATCTTTTAGAGAGGATCGTCGAAGCGGTCGAGCGCGCGGAATTAAGATGAGTCGCCGCAAATAGTTGCTCGTATCAAACCGGAAATGCATCAGCGCAGCCAGTGGGGACAACGTCAACGTCTTGTCTCGCGCTCGCCTCAAATCAACCAAGCGTACTCCGTAGATGGAATGCAACAGATAGGTGCTGCACTGTTCCGACGCCGGGTTCCGTATGGGAGCATGAGCGGTCTCCAATCTTGATGCTTGTCAAGCTGGGGCAGATCATGCTTGCTGGTCCTTTGCCTCTGCCATCTCATTGCATGCTGCCAGGCTCGGCAGACGTTACGGTCACGCAGAGGTTGCGTCTCTGTCTATTCAATCTGGCCCGTTGGCTTGTCATTGGCACCACAGCGGATTGTGCAGGAATCAGCGGAAAGGGGAGGAGAGGGACAGCAATTAGAAAGGAAGATGCTGTCTGCGTCGCCCGAAATGGCTTTGTGGCATGCGTACCATCCGTCGCAGTTCCGGTGGCCTTGAATGTATCAGCGCGTCTAGCTCATTACGAACGTTGCCAATAATAATAATGAATGGGATGGATGCGGTCCACAAGCCCCTCACACGCACCACAAACTCAAGGGATGATGATTGCTTGCAGGAAAAACCAAAACTGAAAAGCACCAAAAATCGGACTAAAACTCCCACACAAAAAGTCTCACACAGCAGTCAGTCGCCGCGCGTAGCCAATCATCAAACATGGACATGAGTCTTCTTGTGTGCTTTGTCCGGCCCACACCCTGAAAGTCACTTTATCGACACAGCGGTTTTATCGGTCTTGGCGATTTGGAGATTAGCCGGCCATCGTATAGCGGTAGTCATAGTTCATAGTCCACAACGCAGGCTGTCATAGCCCACAACGCAGGCTGTCATAGTCCACAACGCAGGCGCATATTCTTCTGGAATGCTGGGAGAGCACGATATGCACAGGATTGCCTCAAACGTATCGTGATTATTGGTAAAGTTGCAAATCCAAACCAAGGAAAGACTCAGACTATTGGTACGAGGACGGCACGAACAATGGAGTTTCGCGTCTCGTCCAACCCATCTACCGTGATCTGGACGTGACCAGTACCATCCCCACGACGCTTGCGGTGCAATGTAAGAAGCGACTAGGAATGAAGAAGTGGCAGGCCGTGCAGGTCGTCTGGCGTTGATTGCTCACACACTCAAGACGCGATACTGCCGGAAGCGCACTTTAGTGCGTACAGGCGAAGGGAACTTGGAGCCTGGCGGAGCATGGCTGCATCATGGTCGAGAGCAATCGGCATCAGCTGGTGCACAGGAGTCTGGCAGTCAGGCCGGCCATTGGCGGATACGGCATCAGGACTTGGAACGCGAGCCCATAGCCCGTGTGTGAACCTAGCCCTCATCAATAGCAATCATCTGAGGCAGCGAAACTTGCACTCCATCAGCCATCAGCCATCAGCCATCAGCAGTGGCCGCAGTCTCTGCCATACCCTTGTCCCAGCTTGTCCCAGCTTGTCCCAGCGCTCCAGAGGCCCAGCTTGTCCCAGCGCTCCAGAGTCCCAGCTCGTTGCGTTGCGTTGCGTTGCTTTGCTGCTAGTGCCCTCGCCTGGCGACCCCTTGCCAGATGTTCCCCTCGGCCTGTTGCAGCTAGCATCAGACGTGCACCACGGCGCGGCCTTTCTCTTCTCCCTCCTTCCTTTGTCTCTCTCTCTCTCGACCTTCCCAAGGGCCCGTTGGCTGGGGACTCAAAAGGCTGATCTCGGCGGGGCCAATCATGCTGCCGGCCGCACTGGCCTAAACTTTTGATCTCTTCTTTCCGTCACAGCCCTGGCTCTGGCTCTGGCTCCTGGCTCCCTCATTCATGGCTCATGCTCATGCTCATGCTCATGCACCCACCGTGACCGCGATTGTCGGCTCGGGCTAAACTCAGCAGCTGTGGCTTCTGGCTTCTCGCTCTGACATCGCAACCACTCCGCCTTGACGCTTGCTCTCAATCTGTGGAGATCATCCAGCCTTGGGACGCGCCACTCCGTGTACATTCTGGATCCATGCTGGCCGACCTAGGTACCCTGCGCCTGATGTGGACTGAGTGTGGTGGAGGACCTCCTTGAAATAATGTTTTATCAAAATAAGCCTCTACTCCGCTTCGGCATGGAGTATCGCGGGTGCTCGAAACGATTTACCAGACTTCGAGCCACTGACACGTTATTGACATTCCAACACAGCTTCACCTGCCTTGGTACCTACTTCACAAAAGGCCTCTGCCGTCCTTCAACCCCGTACCTTGTGCTGTCGACCTCTCCCGACCCTCCGCCGTCACCGTCGTACGCTCTTCACACCCCTCGGACATCAACATACCTACCGACCTCACTCCTACACGGAACCTGCACGCAGCCAGCTCCCTCTCCTTGCTTGCTTCCGGAAACGACCAGTGGGCTGTTCGCTGATGGTCAAAGCGAGGCCTGATTGATTCACGCCTACGGCTTTTCGCTTTCACCTTCACGTTGGCAATGCTGTAACAGCAAAGGCCATTTCACATTGTTACTTGCCGCTTCTTGTTGTCTTTTGTTCTCCAGAGACATCCCTCCCACACCTATAAGTCGCTCCTGCTTGTTCTCACTGCGGGGCTCTGTCTTCGCCATTTCCAAAACAGGTTCCTTCCTCATCGACCACGCATTCCTCCGCCATATGACGCCAAGATCTCGATCCTACTCAACAATCGTCAACCTCACCCGATGTCTCAATCCTCCATTCACCAGGGCCAGCCGTCCTTCCCCTCCTGGTCTTCTTCAAAAGACATCCCGCTCCCGCGAATCCTACCTCCTCCACCTTCGTCCTATTCCGAAGCCCAAGTGCAACTACGACAGCCGTACAGCAATACAAGTGGCCCTCTGACGCCTCCTCCTACTACACAGATGACCAGCTGTAGCTCAAGGCAGCTGCCTGATCTCCACTACACGCAACATGAACCACAACCAGACGAGATGAACTACCCGATTAGGATACAGGTGCCCTCGAATAACCGCCCACCACCTTCGAACGGCTACGCTCCTGAACCATCCCAATCGAACGCAGCTCAAAATCTGATGTCGACCATGCAAAGTAGCCCACCATCCACTCTGTCAACCCTAGTCCTCCCAGTACCAACTGAGAACAAGAAATCGCCTCAAAGCGGGGTGACTTTAAAGCTGCCCAGCACAATTCGCGCGCCGCAAGCCAACCTGTCCCAACTTGCCGCTGAGGTATGTTATCAAATCATAAATTTTGGTGGTATCCGAAGTACTCACGTTCAGTAGGTCACATGTCTTTTCTGGTTCGAGAGTGGCAGGACTCTGACGCAAATCGAGCACCTGTCTCCTGAATCACCTTCGTATCCCCCTATATGCGCCGATTCGGTACCAATCGAACGATTCCGGCATTGGGTGGCCAATTTACTATCTACCACTCAAGTCACTCAAAATGTGATCATCCTGGCGCTTTATTTCATCTGGAAACTGAAGAGCTTCAATCCGACCGTCAAAGGTCGACCTGGAAGCGAGTTTCGCTTACTGACTGTGGCTCTGATGCTCGGCAACAAATGTGAGTGACCCGATGCCCTACTTTGGTGGAGCTGAGCTGACATTTGTAGTCCTGGACGACAATACGTACACCAACAAAACATGGGCTGAAGTTTCAGGAATCTCGGTGAAAGAAGTTCACATCATGGAAGTCGAATTTCTCAGTAATATGAGGTATAGCCTCTTCACCAATGACAGCGAATGGAGAAAGTGGCATGAAAGGCTCGGAATATTTGGCAGCTTCATCGATCGGGTTGCCAGATCTCCAC
The DNA here is from genome assembly GCA_000738655.1 of Venturia pyrina ICMP 11032. NCBI lineage: Eukaryota > Fungi > Ascomycota > Dothideomycetes > Venturiales > Venturiaceae > Venturia > Venturia pyrina. The sequence goes on along the minus strand of JEMP01000102.1, from coordinate 47,725 downwards.
GCCCATCTCCTCTCAATCTTGGACCTATGCAGTTTCCAGCGGCTCTTCCATCACCACCAGGCTCAAATGGGTCTCCTCCTTCCCATGCCCACAGTTACTCTCCAAATAGCGGCCACCGAACTACCACGCCAATCTTGTTGCCTCAGATCAATTCGACTGTAGTATCGCCAATTGGGCCTCTGCCTGAATTGGATCCGAGATTTGGAGGCAGGAAACGAAGCCACGACGAAAATGGACAAGAGCCACCTCCAAAGCGTCACGCAGCTTCGTACACTCTACCTCACCTGGGTACGAATACGCCATCACAGGCGCCAGTCTCTCACCACCAACAAAGCCGTGTGCCACTGCCCAGCCTCTCGATTCCATCAGTTACGCATGCTCAAATACCTGCACAAATTGCGCCACAGCTACCTCCACCAGGAGGACGAGCAATGGGTCTGGTCTACCCACCTCCAGCCCAGTGGCCACCGCAACAGGCTTCGGGTCCAACCTCGATTCCTCCTATCCAGGCTATGACTATCACTCATCATAATGCGCCAACCTACGATCAGTCCCGGCAATTAAGTCCATATCCTGGTCAATCGGCGAATTCTTCTCCTGTCAGTGCTGTGTTCACACCCACGGCGCAAGCCACGAACCGATTATCGCCTTCATATTTCCTGCAGCAGCGAAGCTCGCCTTATCGACCAGTTCGTAATGTGCAAACGCTTCGCGCTCCACCTGTCTCTGGATCAATGTGGAATGCGCCAATGACAATCACCCACGATCAGATGCAGTATCACCCATTAGGCCGACCAATGAACGAGCGACGAGTTGGTCACCTTCCTTACATGCACCACGAAGCTTGGCCTGAAACCCATCAGTTCAATCACTGGCCCGCACTCCCTCCACCACCACAACCAATCTTCCGCTAGATTGCTCGTTTGGATTATACATTTTTCTCACTGCAAATCTAATCACGTTACGTCAAACGATGTCGCCTTCGTCGAATCACTATCATTTCGAATCAGGTTTCGAACCGACAACTTTGCATAAACTCTAATCATTCTCACTGTACAGACTTTCTTATCGTCAACTCCCTGGAATCTCTTTGCATGACACGGAGTCCCTGGGGTCTGTTTTCTGCTTGGTATTACTTGCATAGCGATGGAGTTCATATATGAAGACGTGGTTTAGCTAGGCTCGCTCTGAGATGAGCAAGATTTCTTCGTCTGCATCAAGACACGCATTGTACACCTGCTCGAGCCGCTGACTTCCTTCTTCGGTCGGCACTGTGTTCTCCTATGGGGAGGAGCATTTCATGTTTTCGGGATGGATTTTTCCCTTTTCCTTTATATAGTCTCGAACCAGCTTGAGCTGAGGCTCTGTGAGCTTGCTTGTACTTTTAGAGATTGAGCTTAGAGGCCCTCTATGGTGTGGAAATGTAAGACTGCTTATAGCTGCTTTTGCTTTTATCTTGTTTAATTCATGTGATACTATGATCGCATCCCCGAACGAATGGGAGGTCTCATCTTTCCAGAATCGCTATATTTCTTGACATTCCTTTATTGAGCTCAGCGGAGTTGTGATACGAACTGTCATGTGAGATACGGTATCCCATCAATTTTATCTGATTAGGCCGACCGCCCGAGGTAATGCCCTCGCGTCGGGCTAATCTGGCACTATTTTTATCTCTTACAGGCTGTGTATTGGATCCCTCCATCTCGACTGGGATTCGTATTATCTTGTCTTGGGGTGAGGATCATATATGTCTCTCTCTCTTCTGACCGCAGGACAGGTGAGACATCAAGGTCCTACAACCGCAGCCGGCTTTCCGTATCTCACAATCCCCTTGCTTTGATACCTGGTCTGGTCCAGGAGGTTTGTAAGATCCATCTATTTCGCTTTGTACCGACGAGACCTGTGGCGAGGCTTGCTGTCGTTTGGAGGGATTGGCGAGAGGGTATTTCGACGCTGACGAGTGGGATTTGGGGGGTTGGGTAAGAGTTTTTGGGTTTTTGGGAGAGGATTTTGGAGATTGGGATTTGGGGGGATTGAGGGAGGGAGGGAAGATGTCTGAGGATGAATGGTATAATGGGAACTCGTATCGGGGGTTTGGGGAGTTGTTTGGGCTCTTGAGGGTTGACGAGGGGTGTTTTGAGAGTCAGGTATGTGCTATTTCGATCGTTCTTATCTACTTGTTGGTCTTCGCCTTTTTCGTCATGGGATGCGCAAGACATACCTTACGTGGCGGGGAAGTTCTCTTCGGCGGAAATTGGAGAAGAAGATTTCGCGTTGGGGGGGCTCGAACTCGACGTGATGGGATTTTGGAAATGAAGAGTCGAGTCATGCTGATGTGGTGGGTTTTGTAGAGTCCGGCTTATGGTCCTGGTGGGTTTACGAGGGCGTATGGTGGACATGTTTTTGCGCAGGCTGCTTATGCTGCGAGTAAGACTGTGAGGGAGGGGATGGTTATTCATGTGAGTTTCCTTTTCTATTGTTCTCGGGTTGTTGTTTTCGGGTTGGCTGTGCTTCTCTGTCTGGTGTCAGGGACGAAAACTGCCCCAGGTTTTGGAAGCAGAGCGATGCGTTGGTGTTCATCTGACGCTTTTGAAGGTCTCGGATCATGGTTTTTGTTCTCGGATGATGTTCACGGTTATGATTTTCGAAGTTATCGACTAAGTAGTGGTTTTGGTGGTGGTTTTGATTTTGATCCAGTTTTGTGGAATTTATATTCGAATTTGTTATAGGCGATATTTCTCGAAGCACAACCTTTTAGCACAACTTGTCCCTGCATGATGTACTATATTCTATTACGGAGCTTGAAGTCTTTCGTCACTTGATAATTTGTCCTATGCAATCCTGCTAACTATAACTCCCAGAGCATAACAGGCTGGTTCACTCTCCAAGGATTCACCGACCGCCCCTTCGTCTACCGCGTTGAAAACATCAGAGAAGGCGGGTCATACTGTCAACGACAAGTCAACGTCACCCAGGAACCTTCGCATGGCGTTTGCTTCACTTGCATTTGCTCATTCAAGAAACCAGAGCCCTCGCAGAATGAACGGCAACTTGATATTGATTTGAGGGAGAAGTATAAAAATGTTCTTCACGGGAAGAAACCAGAGGATTGGCCCGAGTGTCCGGGAATAGATTCGCCTTAGTGAGTTACTACTTCTTTTACGTTCGATGCAGGGTGGTTATCGATTCCTTGCCATTCTGAGGCAGGTCTCTACCAAGATCCCAGGAAAAACGAAACGTTGAATACCATTTTCACGCATCAGAGCAGTAGATGACCAGTTTTGGAGAACTCATCGTGGTCGAGACATACGAGTTGAAGCTAACTTCAGCGTAGTTGGTGGGAAATTGAGCAGAAGAGGGGCTGGATAGATCCGTTTCCAGGTCTCAATATGCGGAAAGTCGATATGGCAGCTTACAATCGTCCGAGAAAAACGCTGGACAGGAGGCAATTGCAGTATTATAAGGTCATTGGGGATATGCCTTCCATTGAAGAGGATCCAAATTTGCACGCCATTGCTCATCTTTACGCCAGTGATCGGAACGGTCTTTTCCCAGTAAGTCCTACGATTGACACCGGGTCATGATCGATTTGCTGACGATACCAGATACCGAACTTTCTTGATCTAGGAAATGAATACCTGGCTATTGCTAGTCTGAGCCATACTGTCATCTTTCATGTCGAAGCACTGGGCTTGCGAATGGTCAAAGAAGATGGTACTAAGCCATGGTTCGTGGTGGAAACGGCCATTGATAAGATCGCTCATGGGAGAGCTCTCGCGAGTCATCGATTATGGAGGGAGGATGGGATGCACGTAGCTAGTTGTTTTCAGGACGGGATGCTCAGGATGCCTCCAGAAGGCGAGAGTCTTGGTGAGGGCAGGTTGGTCTTTGGTGACTCGGACACGCTCAAAGATGAGAAGAAACCGAAGCTGTGACGGGTGAATTGAGGTTGTGAATGGTGCACCAAGTGCTCTTCCAGTTGTTACCTGACCACAACCCCTTTTATGCTCGACGCGGTTTGCCCCGAGAATTGGTACGTGTGAAGGTGCTCGAAATCAATAGCTGAGACCAAGTCAATAAAAAGATTGTCGCGTGTGAACGGAATGTGTGAGTACTCCCAACGAGGCCGACTGCGCAACATGTGTCTCCAGAGGTGTCCGAGTTGTTCCGTAGACGAAGACGGGGATGAGTCGGTATAGGTATGTACTGTGTATCGAGGGCGGTATAAGGAGTTAATGACCACTGCAACTAACAGCAAGCACCCTTGAGACTCCAATCTCCAATTCATCGAGTTCGTGCTTCATTGCGCTATTATCGTTCTTTTTGAGAGTCCCCCCTGGCATCCCACGCCCAGAAACGCCTCTGTAGCTCTTCACAGCTCGGGGGGTTTGCGGCGACAACGCTTCTCGATTTCTGGAGAATAAAAACCGCAGAAGCATCACGAGGATTGAAACACCTCATGTTTGCCAGGGAAAAGCAATTGGAATAGCAGTTCTTCTGCAAGCTTATCTTTGTCGAGCACAGAGGGAATAGAAGATTACTAAGAGGTCCTCCCTGTCATACGCCAAAGTTCTGGTGCTCCGAGTCGGCAAATTTGTTAGCTCTGGGTCCTGGGTCCTGGGTCCTGGGTCCATCAAAATTATCAAAAGCTGACCCCCAGCAGACCACCAACATACCTACCTACAACCACAAACCACATCCTCCCCCATCTCTACACCCCCCATCCATTGTCCAGATGGCCAGCACGGCAGCCATGAGGCCATTGGGCTTCGCGCCTTCCCTCGTCTCACGCAGCTTCGCCCGCCGCACCTTCACTACAATCAACAGCACAAGACCACGCGGCGCACCACGGCCAGACTTCAACAAACCAATTCTCCGCCAGCAGTTCCGCAGAGCCTCTACAGAAGGAGCTCCTCTACCTAAAAAGCGTGGCGCTTTCAGGTCGCTTCTGCGGTGGACCTGGCGATTGACCTATCTGTCGGCCATCGGTGGTGCTGCATATGTTGGATATGGCATCTGGGAGCTCAGACATCCAGTCGAGCAGGAGGAACCAGGCCCGGATAAGAAGACTCTAGTTATTCTAGGTAAGTGCAATGCACTTCGCCACGAGGCGACCATTCTGCGGATCATTGCAGAACAGGAAGCTAATCTTTTGCGCCCTTAGGTACCGGCTGGGGCTCCGTCTCCCTACTCAAGAAGCTCGACACCGAGAATTACAATGTCATCGTTATCTCTCCTCGCAACTACTTCCTATTCACACCGCTATTGCCATCATGCACAACCGGAACCATCGAGCACCGCTCCATCATGGAACCAGTGCGCAATTTCCTCCGACACAAGAAGGCATCTGTCAAGTTCTACGAGGCAGAGGCTACAAAGATCGACTACGAGAAGAAGGTTGTCTACATCAATGATGACAGCGATATCAAGGGCGATGTTCACACCACTGAAGTTCCATTCGACATGTTGGTCGTCGGCGTAGGAGCCGAGAACGCCACTTTCGGTAATTTTTTTAATCCAATAAGAACAAGCAGAATAGCATGGTCTAATACTGAGTGATAGGAATTCCTGGTGTCCGCGAGCACGGCCTCTTCCTTAAAGAAGTCGGCGATGCCCAGATGATCCGCAAGCGCATTATGGATTGCTGCGAGACTGCCACATTCAAGGATCAGTCTAAGGACGAGATCAAGCGTCTTCTACACATGGTTGTCGTTGGTGGTGGACCCACTGGTGTCGAGTTCGCCGGTGAACTCCAGGATTTCTTCGAGTCCGACTTGAAGAAGTGGATCCCAGAGATCACAGAGAACTTCCACGTTACCCTCGTCGAGGCACTACCAAATGTGAGAGACGGAGAGGGTGGAAAGTTTTGACGTCGCTAATAAAAGATGAAAGGTCCTACCCATGTTCTCCAAGCAATTGATTGAATACACCGAGAAGACATTTGACGAAGAAAAGATTTCGATCCGCACGAAGACAATGGTTAAGAAAGTTACGGACAAGTACATCGAGGCCGAGTTCACCGGACCGGATGGAAACAAGGTTGTCGAGAAGATCCCCTTTGGACTTCTTGTTTGGGCAACTGGTAACGCTCTCCGACCTGTCGTCAAGGACCTCATGATGCAGATCCCTGCTCAGAAGGACTCCCGACGTGGTCTCGCTGTCAATGAATATCTCGTCGTCAAGGGCACAGAGAACGTCTGGGCTGTAGGAGACTGTGCTATCGCCAACTACGCCCCAACAGCTCAAGTCGCCGCCCAGGAAGGTGCTTTCCTTGCAAGCATGTTCAACCAAATGGCCAAGACTCACGAGCTCGAAGCCGAACTTATTGCTTGCAGCGAAAAGCAGGAGAAAGCCCCTTCCAAGGACGAACGCGATGCCGTTTTCAACGAGATCAAGGAGTTGCAGAAGCGACTGAGGAGAGTCAAACAGATGGGTCCATTCGAGTACTCTCACCAGGGTGCTATGGCCTACATTGGTAGCGAGAAGGCTGTCGCTGATATCAGCTGGATGACTGGCAATATCGCTTCCGGTGGTACCTTAACCTACTTCTTCTGGAGAAGTGCCTACTTGAGCATGTGCTTCAGCTGTAAGTGTTTTACTACTCCTCTACTCCTCAAGATGATGAAACTAATTCGCGGTAGCTCGTAACCGTATCCTTGTCGTTGTTGATTGGGTTAAATCGAAGTTGTTCGGTCGTGATGTCTCTCGGGAGTAGTTGACGAATGATAAAAGCAACCATTCTCACAGCTTCTAGACACGCACATCGACCGCTAGCTAGACTCCTCCGCCCTCTTCTTCTAGGTCAAACCGTTCTAGATATACCCGAGCCTTTCTTCTCTTTCCCTGATGTTGTTTGTGTACGAGCAAGCGTGCGTGGAGCTGTGGCGGGAACTGTTTGAATATACATAGGGGCCTTGACGATTGCTTTTCTTTGTTTTCGGCGGCGGCGGGTATGGGTAATAGACCGGTTGGGGATTGATTCCCATGGGGAGTTCTTGACACGTTGATATTGGTGACGGGTGTTTATAGACTTGCAATCGATAGGTTTTCTATCGGGCCTTGTGCCATTGTGGACGTGAGGTAAGTATTGCGTGGATGGAGAGATTGCTAATGCAGGTGCCCGACTGGGAGTGGTTCTCGCTGCCTCTGCCATGTCTGTCCATCTAGACTAGCCAGTATGGATGTACGCCGCCCATGATATTCTCGGAATTCTCGATCGATCAGCAGGCGCCATAGATCGCATCGAAGCTGCTGCTTTGTACCGCTTCGAAGTCTTCGCGTTTTCGATGTCCTTGATCTTTGTTTGGCTGATTGCCAGCATGAGGCCACCATTCGCGACAGTGTCTTGTTGTAACCGCTTGAGGAGTGCCTGGATATGGGAAAAAGATCTACATTTCTTAACCCTTGGAGCCGCGGCCGCCTCTGCCTTGACAGCGCAATTGCGGGTCTTGAGATGAGCTCAATCGGAAACCGCCGAAGGATTCATTGAACTCAATGAAGCTGCCGGTGGCAGCATTTCAGAAGAGCTGATGGGGAGGACTGCGCATCGCAGCGGACAGCATAACTGGCCTTGTCTCTCGTTTCGCTTTGTAGTCCCCAGCAAGGCCGATGTCCAGCATCCTCGTTCGCCGCGCAATTAACCTGGGCGACATAATGTCTTGCTCGCATGTTCTTTTTAGGATTGTATGGGTATGGGCAATGGAAGAGAAGTTCGAATCGGCTTCTTTGATTTGTCGCTGCCGCTGTCTTTGCGTTGACTGTGCGATCTCGAGGTGCGGTCTCATGAAGTACTGCGCGATGGTTGCGCCGAGATTGAAATGATCTCCAGTGCGAGTAATGAGGAAGAGGTAGCGAGGAAGAGTGCCTATGATACCCGATAATATGGTTGAAGTTGTATTGCACAAAAGCTAGGGACTGCCGTTAGCGACAAGATTGTCTGAAGGTAGTGGATGGGACCTCGAAGTGGTCTGACACCATTGATGTTGCCACGCGCTCAATGAATGTTCCTGTAGGAGTCGGCTCGCGAATATCGATGCGGAACTAAATGACGTGGTCCGATGGCCAGCTGCCATTGCTGTTGCTGCTGTCGTTATACAAGGTCCAGAAAACTCGATTCTTGCTCAGACCAATCTGGGTATGCGTCGAATCTTGTGAGAAGTCGTTCGAGCCTCAAGTCCGATTTTTTTGTGTGGAAGCTGCCTGCTTCGAATGACTATCTATCTTCTGATCTTGAAGGGCTATTATTCTGACCGTGACTCCGGCCTCGGGGTTTTTCATGCAATGGGTGGTCGACGTTGAGGTGTGGTGCAATTGCGAAACTGTGCGAATTTCTCGCATCTGTCAACATCTTCGACGGCCTGTCCGTAGGGTTAATCAGAGCCACCTCACCGAAGTCTTGGATGTTGGCTAAGGTCCGCAGGGCCCCTATTCCCTCGGCTGGCTTACTTTTATTATTATTGGTCATCAATCAAAGAAGATGCAGAGTCGAATTGTTAAAGGTGGGCGAAGAAAGAGATGTTCAGTACACGGGCTGGAGGAGTGACAAGCTGTTCGAATGGGGCCCAGTTTGCTCACATCTTTTTCGTTCAAATCGGGTTGTGCCTCCCCTTTTTTTTCAATGATCACTTGTGGACATCATTATTGTTTGGCAAGTCAATGGCAATGGCAATGGCCACTTCCATAACATGTTTTCTTATTGCTAAGGTAAGGCATGGTGGTATGTGCTGTATAAACAATTTGTGGACAACATTTTGCCAGTAATGGGTGCGGTGGTGCAACATAGACCACTGTCATCCGCGCCGGTAGGGCGTTCAAGATTCTACTCTTCCATAGTAGATATCTCACGACCACCGGCGTACATTGTGGGGCTCCGGGGAGGGTTTGCGCAGGTCCGCCTGCGATTGATCCCAAAAGAGACTGTCGGGCTTAACGGCCAGTGGACTTTCATCTTTTGCCTTTTTGGTTTCGCTCACTTGGTGGTTCGAACGGGATAGAGAGCATCGTGGGAGAGAGTTGGCGGCTGAACAGGAATCGACAAATGCCCGGTTCAACTCTCTTTTGCTACTTGCGAGGAATTCATATTTGCTTGCTCGACAGTTTCTGTCTTTTGAAAAGGCTCTTTATGAGAGCTTTGGGCTTGTGGTTGGAAGGCATGATTTTGTGAGTTGATTTTGGAAATTGTGATGGCACGTTGAGTTGGTGTCTCAAAATGAGGTAAGTCTATCAGTCACGACGGTTGCTTTCTTTGAGGAATATTTGGCACTGCTGATCTTTTGGGATCTGCCTGAGCTCGCACAAAGCTTTGCTGGCGTTTGTGCAGTTCGAATGCTCAGATCGAAAAAGCGAGACTTCAACTTGTGAGTTGTGGTGGCATACTGCCACATATAAGCACGTTTCTCACCAGACCAGACAAGTCAATTAGATGCAATCCGGCTTTCTTTGAGGGTCAGTGTATACTGGAAGTCTTTGAGACTTGCTTCAGCACACAGTCTGGTTTGTTGGATCTCGTCCGTTTCAGTGCTCAGTGGCTACGTAGCCATCGAGCACTCGTTCATGGAGTTGGCAAATTGCCACGGGTCGATCTATTCTGTCTATCTTCTAAGAAAGCGATCGATTTTTCCAAGCACCTCTTCAGATCAGGTCGGAGATTTCACAGTTTGTGCAGATTCGCTGGCATGTATTGTTTGCTGTTTTTGAGATTGGCTCCCAATTCAATGGATGTCGTCTCCGGGTACGTGGATGACTAGACAGTTTGTATAAATCATGCTGTCACTTAGGTTTAGGTATGTCAAGTCTAGTGATCTGCTATTCTTATTTGCCGTGGGCTTCTCACTTGACATGGGCTTTTCACCTTCTGGCCGTCTTTTGCAACCCGTCGAGCACATCACTCCTTACTCTCTTCGTCTCGCTGTCTATCAAGCAGGCGCGACAACCACTTTCACTCTCACCATTACAAATCTGCTACCCACCATCCCAAATACTGTTAGCCACAACCTCCGAGTCCAAAGACGCGCGTTCTGTCCCATCCCTCCATCCCTCGTCATCCCTTTTTGACCGTCCTACAAGCGCCTGAGTGGCTCCCTCACCACCAAGTACAAAAAGCGAACTGCGGTCTCGGTATGACATGACATTGCCCGCGAATAAATGCCGTCAAGCTCTCTCTTGGATTATTTAACTAATTCCTAGATCCCGTCCTTCCTCAGTATCAGCAGGTTTGTCGCAAGAAACCTCGATATTCGGAATCCTTGTCACGCCTTTGATGGGTCGAAAACTGGAAGCTTTCCTTTCTTCTCCTCTGCGATATTCCATGGATACGCATACGTACCCGCCGTATCCTCCTCGAGTCTTTGTGACGTCGAAGCCGTTTCCTGCTTTTGTGTTGAGGTGGAGACACGGCGATATCATCTTCCGTGGTATCTAGATGTGGAAATAGAGACCACGGGAGTCGGGATGTTTGAGTCTGCTGCTTAGGGGACCGAAAGAGGGATGGGGAAGGAAAGCTTTTTGTCATTGCATCTACGATACATTCTTAGTGGTGATGGGTAGTGAAGGGGATTTCAAGATTCCTTTCAGAAGATGAGGAAGAAGAGGCTTTGAGGAGGTTGCATCGTTTATTACTTCGTAAGATACTTCCCTGCTTCTTTTCTGTTTTTGGTTGAGGATGGGGATGTTTAGGATGTCATGATTGTTGTTAAGTTGGATTGGGATTGGGAGGTTGAGATGGTGGGGTGATGCCTTTTCGTTTTTGATGAGGGTCTTGTGTTTTGGGGAGCGAGGAGTGAGGCAGGGGGTGCGCGTGGATATAAACTGAGATTCTTTCTAGGTTCTCTTTGGACCCTATCTGTAGAGAGAATCGTAAATTGTGACATATCTTCCTTTTGAAGTTGTGAAATGGCTATTCTCGGAGATCTGGGGGTTTGAAGAAAGGTCGGTGTACAGTTCTGGATAGTGGGGTGTAACGCAGCAGTGATTATTCTATAGAAATGGAACTGGTATTCAAACCTCCTCGCAGAATCTGGTCATCATCCCCCCTCGATTCCATTTGTGATTTCTCAAATGCTTCAAATGCTTAGAAAAAAGAAGGGTATATTCGTACACCACCTTGCCTTCAAACGAAATCAGACCAGAACCAGCACCATCTCCCCTCCCCTCCCAATCACCGAATACTCCTAACCAACTCCCTCAAATCTCCGCCCTCAACCCAGCCTTCTCCACCCCCAGCATTTCCATCTTTCGCGGCACCCCATCCCTCACCCACCTCGCCAATGATCCTCCCTGGCTGTCCACCAACGACCGAGTTCGGGGGAATAATCATCTGAGCCGGAACAATGGTATTCGGTAATATCTTCACGTTCTCCCGGATCATGCAGAAAGGTTGGAGGACGCAGTTTTCACCAATGTGAACGTGTGATTTGATGTCTGCGCTGGAAACGAGGGAGTTTGGTCCTAGATCAATCCCTGTTAGATGAAATGGGGCCAAGGAAACATGAGCTGTGTTCGTGGTGGGTTTGGTAATGTGACTTACCGATGAACACGTTATCTCCAATCTTCATGGGATAGTACGTCCACACGCCTCTTGATATCCTTCCGGGTGGTTTGATAACACTCCCCGTAGCAACGATTGTTTGTTTTCCGATACTAATTGAGGTAATGGCTTGGGGTTTTGCGGACGCTGTTCTCGGATCGGAGGATTTTGTGCGGGTTAGGTCGCCTCGGAGGTGGACGTCTGCCATTATTACTGTTTTGCCGCCGAGGGTTATGTTGGCTGTTCCCGAGATGTTTGCGCGGCGGGAGACTTTGTTGCCGCTATCCTTGAGGATGTTAGTTCTGTGTGGAAGGGATAGTCTGAAGTTGGAGGACAGTGAAGCTGGAAGAAAGCTAGAATTGACAGAATGTGGTTATAGTGATTATGATGAGCGTCCAAAGATGCAGTAATTCCCTAAACGCGGCCCTGGCAAGAAGTCATGACCATACTTCCAGAAGCCACTTCACAAATGCCAAAAGTATGAAGAACATAAAGGAAACATGAGACAGCAAAGAAGAGGTGATCGAAAAGGCTCAACATACCGTCTCAATATACTCCCCCTTAACCGCCTTCCTCCCACCCATACTCTGTCTATTTGACATTTCCCTCGCACCTCCTCAGTCCAAGATCAATTCCGCACTCAACCAACAAGAGATTGGTCGTCGATATGCGGTGTTGAGCGCCTCCGTTCACTTTTTCGGACAAACTGTCGCGTCAAAAGCCAATGGTTGTAAGTGGCAATTTGCAGATTAACGCGACTTCGACAAGTCTACCCGCTCAAATTCAATATGCAAATCTCAAATGAAGAATTCTTGAATTGACAGCTTGTCTGAGATTCCTTGGCACAATTTCGGATTCAAGCAATGGAGGAAGAGGTCTTGATGTTAACTTAGGGTTTGATTTTCGAGGATGACCGTGGGCTTGATTGATTCTTCCGCAAGTTCACGTTGAAGTCAATCGGAAACGAAATTGTTGAGATTTGGGACGAAGGGGTGTAAGATGCGACGGCATTAGAAGGTGGTTTTGGTGAAGTGCAGATCCAGTTTGCTTTGTCCGCATTCATTAGGGGCCACCCGTTCAGAATGTGACCTTTTCTGGAGTTGTTTGGGCATCTCTACCATCCACAACTCTGCTTCGTCTTCAGCAAAAAAGGCTCGAGTTTCAAAGAAGCAGAGATTAGTATCCGACTCATATTTACATCTCAAGACTATGAATGCCGAAGCCGGGCCAAGATATCCAAAAACAACATCCAGCTCAATCACGATGTGCAATTGGCGGAAAGAAGAGACTACAGACAGCACGCTCCTATGCAACCCAAAAATGCCTTGTATCTCATGCACCATATATCGTGTACAGTCATACGTATCATGCGAAGACCATTCCTCCCAAGAACGCCTGCCATCCATTCACTCCACTTCAATGGTTCAGTTGTACATAATTTCCTGCGCAACATGTTAATATTAAACGTTCATGAGTAGAAAAGTGACACGCATACCAGGAAATTGACCCGTCCGCGGTCCAATCTTGCCCGTCCACCACTCGTTCGCATTATTCGTCTTCGTTATAATCTCAATGACCTCGCCAGTACTGAAGCTCAGATCTCCTTCAGCTTGCGCTTCATAATCGTACAATGCCGTCACCGTCTCTTTCACGACATGTCCCTTCAAGCCGGCAGGCTTTGGCTTTGGGGGAGGTGGGGCAGGGCCTTTCGACTTGGCAGCGTTGAATAGGCCGGCCGATACGGGCGGTGTGAGGGTACTCGCGGGGCTATATGGCGCTACCTTGTTGTCGTTGGTCGGCGACAATGAACCATTAGCACTGTATGCTGGCGGAGGAGCCTCTATTTGTGCTTGTGCTGCGGGTGCCGGTAGTTTTCCGTATCTGCTTTCGTACTTGCTTCCCGTACTGCTTCCTGCTTCTATCGCCAGAGGTTTGTTGCCGTACTTGGATCCACCAGGTTTGCGTCCTCCAGTAGTCTTGAACTTGACAATCGACAGCTTCTCCACATCATCCTTGGTTTCGCCACGCGAAGCTTCGTAACCCTCCTCTATATCTTTTGTGAGATCGAAGTAGCCAATGTCGATATTCTGCATCCTTTCGTGTAGTGTGTAGAAGACATTCAGCTGCATGTAGTAAAAAGACTGAAATAGTGGCTTGATGAACTCGCGCTCTAGTTGGAAAAGTTGAGGCAATTCGGTCTTGAGCAGTTCGTTGAAGTAGTTGAAGTCCTGCGTTGCGGCTTCGACGTCGTTCTCTGCCTTGTATAATGCCTTCTCATCCTTGAGTGTCTTATCTTTCTTGTCCTGCAGCTTTTTCAGGGCGGCCCGGTGCCGGTCGTAATCCAACTGCTTATGATCTCGCTTCCCTGCCACCTTGCGGACCTGTTTGATGATCTCCATGAGCTCGTCTGCTGGCTTGATGACCCGCGATTCGATCATTTCTAGTTCTGGCGCAAGGGTCTCTTGCAGATCTCGTACGATGCTCTCATATTCCTCACATGCTCTTATGCCTTCGGGGTTGCCCTCTTGGATGAACGAATCCGGATCTGACACTCTCCCGGATATTGGCTGGTAGATCTCGGCACAAGCTTTGGAGAATTCGATTTGGTGCGTGAGCATGCCTGGGGGTCTGGTAAGAATGGCATGCGTTACAAAAAGGAAATGTACGGACTATTGATTGCCTCTGAGTATCTGCGCCTTGTTAGCTGCCTGAATCGCGAAAATGGACCTCAAGCGCGTACTTTTTAGACTCATCGTGAAGTTTCTTCGTCTCCGTTTCTAGGTCTTGAAACCTCCGCTCTGAATCTATGTATATCGCATCTTTCGATACCTCGCCCTAATTCCGAATCAGCCGGTGCTCGCGCCGTGAGGGTGCTCGCTGGTGGGATTGCGGTCGTTGCGGCGGAGCTACCTACGACATTGAACTTCGCCTTGACGGTTTGAGGCGCCTATATTATGCAGTCAGTTTCACTGCATAGACTGTTTGAAGCAATAGCAGCTCTCGTATACCCTCACGACCGTCTTCTGGAAGCCCTTCCAACTCATGGGTCCTGCCAATCTGAGAAACCCCTTGTTCAAGTGATGGAGCGATGCCGCTGTTTCGTTGAGGGCGCGCTGTGTAGTGTGTCAAGAATCGTCGGTGGTGGTTGGGTATTGGTATCGTTGGTGTTTGGCTCAAGCGGCACCCAAGTGATGGCTTTCGTCATAAACCCGAGCACAGCCCACCCGTGTCCGAAAGCGAAGATCTTGAAGTACTAAATGCTGACGGTGGTCACAGGGAGGAATCGTCTATTATCTACTGTTTGACACAATCTATAGGTTCTGGCACTAACAAGCACTTCAATCTACATCGTGGGAAACATCTGGAATAACGATGCGCCGATAGGGTTTCCGCGAATAGCGGAAGCGTTTGCGAAGCGATTTGGCATTGATTGCTATTATTATGCCAACTATATTCGAAAGATCCCAAGAGAATGTCAACAACAATGTCTTGTGTAGTTTGACTTGATCGTTTTAGTCATTGGTGTCTTGATGGTGCTTTCGTTCCTCCAAGTTGAATACGAACATACTTACGATAAACATGAGCATGAACAGGATATGGACATGGATACATGGACATGGATAACCGGAGATGGACCCTACTGTCAAAGTCACGCTTATTCCCTTTTCGGTTCATGAGATAATCTCGAGCGCCACCATCTGCCACTCCAATAACTTCTGTTCCCCTACAACAAGACCTAAAATGCCGAACCTCACCCCTTCAGCAGCGAGGCAGGCCCTCCAGGGCTGTGCTCGCTCCATGACGGCAACAAGAACATTGCGACGACTGTCCTGTATCTCCGCCACCCTCTCCCAAAACTCACACAGCCGAAGAACCTATGTCTCCGAGACGAAGCCCCAACATGCCACTGTCAATGTCGATACCGCCATCAAGGCCGATCATAAGGCTTTCTTTCAACAGACTGGGACGAGAGTGGAGAATGCAACCATGCCTTCAACCGGCATGAGTGCTGAAGCCATGATGAGCCCTGCTGCCGGTATACTCAAGCAAGCAACAATTATGGACGAGGGGCAGAGGCCAATTTATCTCGATATGCAAGCGACGACGCCCACGGATCCTCGAGTGCTTGATGCGATGTTGCCATATATGACTGGAATGTACGGAAACCCTCATTCGCGGACTCACGCCTACGGTTGGGAGACGGATAAGGCTGTCGAAGAGAGCAGGCAACATATCGCCGATCTTATTGGCGCCGATTCGAAAGAGATTATTTTTACTAGTGGTGCGACAGAGAGTAACAACATGAGCATCAAGGGTGTGGCTCGATTTTTCAAGAAGGGAGGCAAGAAGAACCACATAATAACCTGCCAAACGGAGCACAAATGTGTTCTGGACTCATGCAGGAATTTGCAAGACGAAGGATTTGAAGTCACCTATCTTCCCGTCCAGGAAAGCGGACTGATTGACATGGAACAACTAGAGAAGGCCATGCGACCTGAGACATGTCTCGTCAGTGTTATGACCGTCAACAATGAAGTCGGTGTTGTTCAGCCAGTACACGAGATCGGTAAGCTGTGCCGATCAAAGAAAGTTTTTTTCCATACAGATGCTGCCCAGGCAGTCGGCAAGATTCCAATCGACGTCAATGAGATGAACGTGGACCTGATGTCTATCTCGGGCCACAAAATTTACGGACCAAAGGGAATCGGAGCTTGCTATGTGCGAAGACGGCCAAGAGTCAGAATTGTGCCCATTATCAGTGGTGGTGGTCAGGAACGTGGTCTTCGCAGTGGTACTCTAGCTCCACCCTTGGCAATTGGAATGGGCAAAGCCGCCCAGATTTGCCAACAAGAAATGAGCGTAAGCTGGACCTTTCCCCCGTAGATTTCCGCAGATTTGCTAACGTGAACCATAGTATGATACTAAGCGAGTCAAGTATCTTTCTGATAAGCTGAAGAATGGACTCCTCGCTATGGAACACACGCATCTGAATGGCGATCCAATACGTCATTACCCAGGATGTGTGAACATTTCCTTCGCATATGTTGAAGGGGAATCTCTACTCATGGCCCTCAAAGATATTGCCCTTTCTTCGGGAAGTGCCTGCACATCAGCATCTCTCGAGCCAAGCTACGTGCTCAGAGCACTAGGAAATAGCGACGAGAGCGCACACAGTAGTATTCGATTTGGTATCGGTCGATTCACAACCGAAGATGAAATTGATTATGTGCTGAAGGCGGTTAGCGAGCGGGTGAATTTCTTGAGAGAACTCAGTCCGTTATGGGAATTGGTACAAGAGGGTGTCGATTTGAACACGATCGAGTGGAGCCAGCACTAGTCGAGCCAATAATGGAAGACAAATGTCTTTGCATTGATCCTTTTGGCGTTCGGGCGTGCTGCTGGAGGGAAAATTGCTCTTCGATGTACAAGACGGTTCTTCCCAAATGATGAGGAACGATTGTAAGATACACGATCATTGAACATCAAACAAGTATTCTCATTTGTAGTTGAGCCGTGGCTGTGTTCATGTTGAAGGTTTACTTGTTTGGAAATCCCTTGAGTGACTTCTGGTTGTCCATATTCAAATTTATGCTTGAACAAGTTCAACCGTCCCAAATGCAATGCCAATTCATGGACCAGTTACAAGAACTTGCAAGGATCCGATCTCGAATTCACTGTCTCGTTCTTATGACTTTTGCTAAACATTCCTTTCATGGACTATTGCTAGAAGTGAGTTGCCTCCAACCTTGGCGACAGGCTCCACCCCCCAAATCCAAGACTGCTGGGTTCGGACCTCTGCCTCTACCTCTATTGGAGCTCCTAACGCGCGACCTTGACTTATGACTTTATGATAATGACTGCTTTCGCGTGTAATACCGCACCAATTCCCTCCCCTCTAGCTAAAGTATCCAGACGATAAAAGCTGTGATAGCTTGAACTCCAACCAGTATACCAGCCGCGAGCTCCAACCAAGCCAAAACAGACGTCCATCCTACGAGAGCAGCATGTCGAGCGCCGTCCTGAATTGGCTGCATTCGGTCTTAATCAGCGTATTTCCAACAGTGCACCTCTACACAACAATACCCATACTGAACCTTGGACTATAGGAATACCAGGACGTCCGGCGGACATACTCAGATGTCGCCGAAGCTCTCTCACATTATCCTTCTCTCTCCCCTCGAACCGAAGTCTACAGTACGCCATTCCCCACCAGACAAGCGGAATCAATAGTAACAGCTTACAGCATACGAAAATGGAGCTTCGGCTTTGTTACTCCAAGTCCACGGAACAATACCAGTCCAATTTCGAGGCACCACCTACAGATTTCCCATCAGCCTTTGGATACCTCACGCATATCCAAAGGAATCGCCCATGGCTTATGTAACGCCAGCACAGGACATGCTAGTAAGACCCGGACAACATGTCAGTAGTGACGGCAGGGTATATCACCCATATTTGGCACAATGGGCGACATACTGGGACAAATCCTCGATATTTGACTTCCTTGCTGTGCTCCGAGGCGTATTCGCAAAGGAACCGCCAGTGATATCGAAACAACAGGTACATCGACAACCTGTACAGCAAGCCCCTCCGCCTCCTGTCCCACCTCCACCTGAAGAATGGAGAAGATCTCAGCAATCGCAGCCTCAGTTTGGCTTAAGAGAAGGAGGGGGAAATTCTGCACCACCGCCTCTGCCCCCTAAAGGTGCTGATGGGGGAAGAGCTTCGACGGGGCCTCTGAACACAAGACCATTCTCTGGACAAAATGGCCCGCCTTTACCTCCACTTCCTGCTACACAAACACCGCACCAGCAGTACCAGTATGCGCCTCAAAACCAGAATCAATGGCAAGATGGTCGTGCCAGTATGCAGTATCAGGCTCAGCAACATCAACCTCAAAGACAAGCTACGTTGGACAATAGACCTTCACCATCTAGGCAGCAGCAACTGCAACTGCAACTGCCACCACATATGCGATTTCAACAAAACCCTCACGAACTTGAAAGTCCTGTGAGCCCAATAACTCCAGATCCTCCGAACCCCAATTGGCAATTGCAACAACCACCAGACCCCCGAGCATATCAGCAGGGTCAGGCGCAGCCTCCGAACTATGCGCATCAACAGGGACACCCACCACAGCCAAAACCACAACCCGCTATAGATTTATTGACATCTCCTTTCGACGTCACACTACCCTCACAGACTGGCTCAGTGGAACCATTGCCTGTTCCACCAGTACCGCCGAATCCTCAGAAGGACGCTCTGCTGAACGCTTTATCTCAGGCCCTGGTCTCGCAAACCAATCAGATCATTACCTCCAATAACAACGCAGCTACCTCGCTCGAAGCACAACAATTCGCGCTGCGAGGAGCTCATGCGGTACTACAAGCCGAACTTGAACAACTCGAGCAACTGGACCGAGCTTTAGAAAGCAATGAGCGTATCCTGCGTGGAGCCATGCAAGAAGCAGAACAAGTGATGCGGGATGCTCAAGGTCGACGCAGGCCTGAAGTTGATGAAGTTCTTGTTTGTCCTACGGTTGTTGGGGGTCAATTGTATACCTTGGTCGCCGAAGAGAAGGCTTGCGAGGAGGCGAGGCTGGCCTTAGGAAGGGGCCTCGATAAGGGGAGACTGGGTCTTGAAGTGTTTGTTAAGCAGACGAGGACGCTTGCTCGAGAGGAATTTTTGAAGAAGGCACTCATCAGGAAGGTTGGGAAGGGGATGGGGTTGGATGATGCCAAATGGAGGTGAGATGAGATGAGATGAGAAGTTGTTATGAATATACCCAAAGGCTGACGACCAAGAAAGATCTTGACGTTTCTCGCAAGACTTATTGTTGTTGAATCTAGCAGTCAAGATCTCATCAGTCGGAACACGCTGGGCGACTCCTGGTACACCTGATCGGACGAGCGCTTCGAAGAGCAGAAAGAATTCAATAACTCCCTTCAATCGCCAGGTCCAACACCTTTAGCCGTGCCCCCTGTCCCTCCTTATTGACCATGATCATGCCTCATTCCAATGAAAGTTGACTCGGGTCTATTCACAAGCATTTCTCACCACGCCTTCCACGATGCTGTCTCATATCATGCACTTATGCAGAGCTTGGAAGTCTTCCACGGCCACAGCTCTACTCTCGTACCACAAACAAAGCGTAATATCAGCATTGCACACGAGAGCTTCACGCAAAAGCGCTAACACGTTTGCTCTTGAAATCTAGGTAGAAGGTCTGCCTACCTACCTGCTATCAACAGGATAAAGATTTGCCGCTGCGTCGTTCAAGCTGAAAGAGACCTAGTTTAACTACAGTAGCATTCGACGCGACTGACCTCAAAATTTACATCCTCTCTGGTAAAATACTCTGTCCCTCCCCCACTGTCTTTCTTACAAGTCCTCATGACCAAATCACCAAAACTCTCAATCCATCTCCAGCGCATATACTTCTTTAACAGACCAATGATCGTTAATCCACTCTTCCAACTTACCGATAATGGTGGTGCGTCTCAAACTCAGCCTTTGATCGAAGCGATCCCCCGTCTCGAATAAGGAACGACTTGATATCGTCACAGTATTGTAAAGCTACGCAAAAGACTCGATACAATGATCCTACATGAACTCCATTCTTATAGTCATTATGGCCCTTGTGACCATCGCCGCAACTGCTCCAATAGCGAAGTCCGACAAATCCACTGTCGATGCCGTCAACTATATTTTCCAGCTCGAGCAATCTTCTGCCGGCGTCGGCAATTACGACGATGAATTCAACGCGGTCAACCCAGCAGGCATTCTGGGCTGAAGAATTCGCTCTTTGACGAAGGTATTGGATCTATACTCGACTCACTGTAAGACTATCTCTTTCGAAATGAAAAGTAATGGATTTTCATAGTCAATGACTTTGCTCGGCTTGAATGCGAGACTGGTGTTTAACTCGTGAGACGGGGGATTTCTTCGATTCTATGATTTGGGAATATGAGTAGATCGATTGGTCGCTCTAGGTACCTATTCCGGCATCGCTTCCGATAAGACTTGGCTGCTCACTGTCTAAGGGGGTGTAACCGTGTGTACATCCTCCACTCTACAAGGTATTAAGAGTCCTGTAGGGGAGTGATTACTAATCAACCCGAGGCACTAGCCAATATTCGCCAATGAAGGCGGTGCCTCCATGCTACTATATATATAAATAGGCTAAAGTCTCCACCTGCACATGCATCCCATATACTGTGTTAATAGCGAGATTCTTCGTTATTTATAGCGGAGGTAAGTTCTCCGGCGCCGTGCCCCTATATACGCGGACATGTATATTGGATTTGTTTATACTAATACATATATAATATATTTGTTTAATTGCAATGCATGTCCTAGTATGTCTAGGCACGGCGTAGTTATTTTTGGCGATGCATATGCAGGTAGAGACTTTAGCCGATATATAAATGTTCATCAGCGGGTATACTATAGTAGGATAGGTAATAAACGTTATTTGGTAGAACCTCCGACGGCCTCATTTCGGCTGTAGATCTCGGTTTTTTGGTATAATAATATAGATTATAAAGCTGTATTTAAGGCTATATATACTACTACTTAGTATATCTCCTATCTGCTATAATAAGGTCTCTTATATACTGAGGTATAGTTTGAATTAACTCCTAGAGATTCTATAGTATAGTTACCGTATACTAGGCTTCTTCTACTATTACCTTAAGCTCTTTAGGGTTATACTCTTTATCTAGATAGTATGTTTTAATCTAGTCCTTTATCCAGCACTATACCGTCTTAATAGGGTTTATATCTAGTAAGAAAGGTAGCTAGACTATAGTAGGAATCCCCCTTCTCTATAGTTCCTCCCTTATAATAGAACTATTATAAGATAAGGTATTATCTTATATAAGGAGGAGCTCTCTTAGTACTATATACTTAGTAATAAGAGGGATAATCCTCTCGGTATATCTACCCTAATTTTAGTTAGTTCTATACTCGTAGAAATATATCATTTATCTTATTATAGTAATTGAGCCCTAGGACTTCTCCTAAAACTAATAAGGGCTAACCTAACACCCGTTAAAAGAACCCTAGAATATCCAGCCTTTCTTCCTCTAAAACTTAGAGTTAATATACTTAGGAATAAGCTCTTTACTAGCCTTACGGGTAACCTATTACTTTCTATATCTCCCTCTAGTTACCTATATCTTATTAGTCTATAGGACTGAAGCCTATTACTAGATAGTCTAGTACTATTACGGTACCGAGAGGTAAGGCTACTCGGTAGGACACTAGCTAGTATAGATAGCTTCGATGGTCCACGGGACCTACGATTATTATTATATTTACCTATACTCGCGTACACACTCGTCTTTACGTGATATATAGTAGCTCAAGACGTATAGGTCTACTAAAACTAATATTAATACTAATACTAAAACTAGGATCCTCTTCGAGAACTACCGGATAACTACCTTAGGCGTTCCCGTACGACTACGCCG
>JEMP01000102.1:4270-14937 GCA_000738655.1 Venturia pyrina ICMP 11032 | reverse complement strand
CCGAGCTATAAACCCGCCCCGTTAGAACGGGTCGGGTTTTTTTAGCGCGGTTTTAATAGAAACCTTTATAACTTTTTATCTATTATATATATATTAATTTTTTAAAAGCCTATAATAATCTCTAGCTTATTCTCTACCTTTTAAGAATAAAAAAAATATATATATCTATATATATTAGTACCTAAAAATCACGTAGAAAACCCGTTTGGGTCGAATAGGGCGGGTTTTCTACTACCTCTATAACCCGCCCCTTGACCCGCCCTAACCCGCCTTAACCCGACCCGTAAGCGGGGCGGGTTTAACTACCTAAAACCCGACCTAACCCGCCCCGTTAGGGACCGTATATATAGATATAAGGACTTATTTAATACTTTCTTTATTGCTCTATTACTTACTATTTATACTTTATCGTATAGGTCCTTATATATTTGTTTCGCTTTAACCTATTCTTTTACCTCTATATCTTTATCCCTTACCTTCCCCTTCCTACCTATATTCTTCTAAAAATTAGCCCTCTCTATACGTAGTATAATGTATATAGGGGAGTAAGGCCTATTGTATAATAGAAATAGAGATCTTCAAAAATATAAGAAATTGAATATATAAAGAGTAAGTACAATAGCCCCTAATCTACCTTAGTATATGTAGAGATCCCAGATATATGTAAAATGAGTATAATCTCCCCTATCTCGGCCTATTACCCTCAAATCTCCGTGTTATTTCCGTGTATCTACGTAGATCTATGTAGGCTAAGGCGGACTACTTTATACGCCTATTTTAAACGCCTATTACTACGTATTACTAAGGATAGTGTAGTATAAATATATTTATAAAAGGGAACGCTTTCGAACTCTATCGTTACTATAGAGGATCTTAATACCGTCCCTTAAGGGTTTGATAATTCCTTAGGTATATATTAGCTAACGCTCTCCCTTTACCCTTTATTATTCACCTTTTATTAGTTCCGCTATAGCCTTATACTAGTTCTCTATACCCCTCTTTATTTCAAATAGCCCTAGTAGGAATCTCCGAGTCCTCTTAGCCTCCTTAGTTCTAATAGTAGATTACTAATTAATAGGTAGACTAGCTAAGCCTTATAGTTAAGCCTATAGTTTATAAAAAGGGGAGCGTTACTAGAAGAAGCTAGAGGTACTACTTAGGGTCCCTAAGGGGGCGAGATAGGGTAGGTTTTAGGGTCTCTAACCCGCCCTAATTAGGTGTTAGGTTTAACCGGGTTAGGGCGGGTTTCTAGGGCGGGTTTCTAGGGCGGGTTTCTAGGGCGGGTTNTAAAATATTAGGTCAATTATCCCCTCCCTTAAGACTATTATCTAACTAATTATTATCTTCCTTATTAATTTCACCCTTATTACTATTATCTTTACTAGCTTCTTCTCCCTCTTCTTCTAATACTTCCTTTTCCCTAGGAAGAACTAAGAGAGTCTTAGTAGTATATACTCTATATATATTACCTAGGTCAAGTTACTCATACTACGAGTCTCTTATTCTACCTTAAGTACTATAATTAGATTTCCGAAATCTATAACTTTAATTCTACTATATTTCTCCCTTATCCTATCCCTAGGCCTAAGCACTAACTTAAGAGCCTATATTATAAGTATACTATTAGGTAGATCTAATAACAACTTCGCCTTTAAAGTAGGGTGTATAGTCTACTACCTAGGAGGATTAGGTAGTTTATTATAAAACTTACCCTTTATAACTACTATTATACGTATAAGAGTAAACTCTCGATTTATAAAGAATTCAAGTAGTGATATAGAGGGTAGTTAGACTATTAGGTATCTAAGTAGTTAATACTTCCTATCTTTATTATAGAAAGGGAATATAAGCTCCTAAAGCGGTGTAAGAAACTACTAGTAGACTACTAGGAACAATATAGACTTATACGTAAAGCTTTAGATAAGAGGATTTTCTAGATATCCTTAGTATATTCAATACTTACTAGGTGAATATAAATAGGTTAATTTAGTTCTTAGGTAATATAACACTACGACTTCCTCGTAGTATTAAAGAGATTATAGTAAAAGTCTCTATAGTAGATTTCTTTCGCTTCCTAATAATTAGTATTATTAATCCCCCCCCTAATCCTTCTTATCGATATCTATCTTATCTAACTTAACTCTATATTACTTAACTTTTTATTATCTGCGTCCCTAGGAGAGAAATTTACAATCTCCTTAGGGTCTAGTTTAATAAGGTTAGGGGAGTTACCTTTAGATATTCTAAGTTTAATTAGAATATATAAATCCGAGAGGACTACTAGGTTCTTCCTACCGATTTTTAGCCGCCTGTTTATATTACGTGAGTTAAGAATCGTATATAGGCTTTAAGAGAGAGTCCTACCTAGTAGAACTCTTCAGTTTCTTAGTAGTTAAATACTCTACCTTGTTTATCGCGCGTTTACTCTTAATAAGCGTGGGATGACTACTAGTCTTATTTTAATAATATATATATTCTTTGCCTTTATAGGGATTAGTAGAGAGATTATATACTAGTTCTAGTAGTACTATAATAGAGGGACGCCCTAGTAGTAGACTAGTAATTTTAGCTCTAGTTTAGTTCAATTAAATAAGTAGATTAAGTGAATTGCTTAGAATATAAAGCTAGACGTGTTAGTAACTATAATTAGTAGATATAGTTTACTTATATTCTATAGATTACGCGGAATACGCGTATATGTGATATTACCGCGCTAGCTAATAAATATAATAGAGATTCTAAGGGCTATACGTAGTTACTTACGTATTCTACTTTTCTTACCTTCTTACTCTACTAACTAGTAGTATACTAGTAGGAAGTTTATCTAATTGATCCTAATTTATTACTATAGCACGTAATTGTTAAGTAAAAGAGGGTAGTAATACGCGTAATGTTAAGCGTAAGGCTAACAAATTGAATAAGGCTTCTATATTTCTATAATTACTAGAGATAGGTACTCTATATACCCTTACCCCTATTAGTACCCTTTCTAGTAGGTAAAGTAGTAGTCCTAGTCGTAATACTAGTCCCTTTAATTGTTATACTCTAATTCTACTACGCGATAACCCCCCTAGCGCTAACTATCCTAATACTAACCTTCCTAATACTAACGTACTTAACGCTACCTAAGTTAATTCTATTTAGCCTAATATTAACTAATAACTTCCTAATACTACCTGACTTAAAACTATATAGCTTAATGCCGTCTAACCTAATACTAACTAACCTAACGCTAACTAATTTAACGCTAACTAACAACTTCCTAATATCGCCTAACTTGAAATAAAGAAGAAAGCTCGTAGGGGAGTTTGTAGGAGAGGTCGTAGGAAAGGTTATTAGTTATTAACTACTATCCGTAGTTTAGTTCTTACTAGAGGAACGCTAGTAAAGTACCTACTAGGATATAAGTCTACTTTTAAAACTATTATACCTACTAGGGGTAGGAAGGGTCCTGGGGGTAGAAATAGTCTAAGTATATTAAAGACTAAGAAGGCTTATTACTTTAAGCTAGTAAGTAAGTTATAGTTTAGTATTATCTATTACCCTTAGTAGTATCCTAGAAGTCTTTAACGTATTCTAGCCGTTACTCTACGCGAGATCTACCGCTACTAGAAGTTAATAGATCTTCTTATCCGTAGACTCCTATTTTCGCGACTTATTTGAGAGATTACTTAAGACTTAAAGAATAATCTACGATTTTAAGCGTCTATTATCAAAGTAATTCCAGAGTCTAGAGAAGGCTATATAATTAGCTATTTTAGAGGTAAGTTATCTCTTTATCTATTATAACTTAAGTAAACTATCCTTATAGTTTATTCCTAGATATACGTCTCCTTGTTATCTATACTAGACGTATAACTATCTAGTAAAGGGATATTTAATTAGTTAGGAGGATTTATAGTAAGGCGAAAATATAAACTAGATATCTTATAGATTTTCAGAGGCTAATACCCTACGAAATATAATTAACATAGGTTTTCTAGGATTTAAGATATGTTCTCTATAACTAAGATAGATTCTCTTTAAAGTTCAAATTAAAGATAGGTTTTCTTAATAATACTATTAAATGATATCTTTTATCCTAATATTCTATACTTTCACTATAAGAACACGACTTTGAAATTAATGTTTAACTATTAAGTAAATTTAAAGTATAGATCTCTTAGTATTAAGAAAAATACTAAATATCTATTTAGATATTATCTCCTTCTATAAGTTAATATAAAGAATATATATCTATTTATATTTGATCTTTTTATATGTTCACAGAATTGGTATCTCTGAGTATATTTAAAGAATTAATATATAGAAGAATGAGTGTCTTATTATAGGTTTAAATTAAGAAATAAATAAAGATATTACTTAGCTAATCGAGATCGAATTTTTACTTTAGCTTATAATGTCAATTTTTAGAACTAAGTAAATCTATAAAAGATGCTCTTATAAGTATATTAATATCCTCTATATATTTATAACTCTTCTTATCAAATATGTCTCTATATTTTCTCTCTTTAATAGTTTCGAAGACGCTTAGAACCTAAAGTAGCCTAGTAATATTCTTAGTATTTAGTATTAATATACTTTCAAAGAGCTTAGAATTATAAATTCTACGATCTATAACTATACTATTACTATTAATCTATTACTACTACGCTCCTACTACTAGTATCTTACTACTAGTATCTTGCTACTAGTATCTTACTTCTAGTATAATACTATAAGTTTCTTACTACTTGTATCTTACTACCTATCTACTATAGCTTATTTATCTTTAGCTACGTATATTCCTCCCGCTAGAGTTAATCTACTATAAGTAGGGAAATATACTACCTATCTTAAGTAGATACGAAATAAATCTTACTAGTTTAATAAGTAGTAGATTATATTATTATTCTACTAGTAATAGATATCCCTCGCTGTTCCTAACCTCCCTATATAAGAACTAGGAGGAACGCTATAGGCTAGTAGGATTTTATTTAGGGCGCTCTTTATACTTCTAGCGAGCATCGTTATATATATATTTACAATACGATCAAGTAATATTATATAGGAATAAAACGAGTTCAATAAGTTCTATCCTTCTAATAAAAGTATATAAATCAACCTCTAGGGGGCAACTTGAAGGAATAGTATAGCTAATTATATAGGAGGGCTTAAGAGTAGCGGTAAGACCCCTAGGAAACTACTAGGGTTTAATTTCTACTAATATACTATTTAGAGTCGATAAGTTAGGGACGATCTTACAAAAGGTAGTAGCCTTAAACTATCTCCCGCTTATTATTTGTAACTATTAATAATCTAGAGTTTCTACGCCTAATTATATATCTAGACGCTACGTAATAGCTCCCTTTATTATTAAGTATTCCTAAAAGAATCCTTAAGCTGTAATAGAAGTTCAAGGAATATAATTATTAACGCCTCCTACTAGTAACTAAGGAGGTTTTATTTATCCTAAATAGGTAGTCTTTACCGCGTAGAAATAGATTCCTTGTAATTAAAGTATACTAAGTTAAGGATTAGTCGCTTATAGAAGCTTTGATTAGTTTCGAGCGCTACTATAGCGATTATACTAGAAAGGACCTTACTAAGATTAAAATAGGGCACCTTTTTTATTTTAATCTTAGTATATAGGTTATTGCCTCTACCTTAAAGAATTTATCGAATAATAAAATAATAGTAATAAAAGTTAATATATATATTAACAAGCTTTTTAGTAGTATTCTCCTTCTACCTAATAGGATTATATTATATCCCTTTATCTCTTGTATTATTTAACTATATTATAATAGTCTCCTTATAAATATTAAGTATAAACCGAAAAAGGAGGAGTCTATTAGTAACTAGGAGGCGGAGGAAAAGGTTAAGGAGCGAGTAATTATAAGGTAGGAGTCTACTTTCTTTAAACGTAGTATAAGTTAGCTTTTTTCTAGGAGTCTCCTAGTAGTCTCTAGCCTTATAGCTATTTTTATAGATCTTAGTATCCTTATTTTCCCTAGTAGTTTCCTTATAGTCTTATATTACTAACTTTTCAAAATAGCTACCTTATATAGTTATGAAGTCGCTTTAAACCCTAATCTTAATTAATTTAAACGAAGGCTAATAGCTTATATTCTTAGAAATATAAACTATCTAGTATTATGCTTATTACCTAGCTCCTACTAAGGTCCGACTTTTCCGATATATCTACGATATTAATACTTGAAAGGACTTTACATGCTATATATATATGAAAATTCCAAGTTTTAGGGAGCTAGTAACTAAATTCATAGATAGGGAATAATAATACCTTAGCCTTAATACTAAGTCTTATTTGTCCGCGGGCTTCGCTCCTTTTAAAATTAGTCTTTTAAACTTTTGTACTTAGGTAGCCTCCGGCTGCGTCTATATAAATAGTATTTCTTATCCTTAAGTAGCCTCGTAAGGAAGAAAAGTAGGAAAGAGGTTTATAATTTTAAACTTCTTATAAGCGTATGTATTTCTTATACGTATAACGTAACGCGCCTATACGCGTACTAATATCTCCTTACGTATTAGAGAAACTATATTATTAATCCTTCTTTATAGCTCCCTTTGATTTACGCGTACCTACAACCTAGGTAAACGCGTTCTATTTAGGTACTTAACCTAGCTTATACGCGGCGTACGCGTAGGCGTCGTATTAATATCTTACTAGCGTACGTATTACTTATACGTATTACGTAACGTCGCTTAAAAGTACGGGCTATAACTACGTAAAATTAGGACTTTAAGGGTAAAAGAATTTTAAATCCCTAAGGATATTTATCTAGTTAATAGACTAGTTCTTTTGATATAATGTATTGTAAGAGCGGGCTTGAACTTAGACTTCTTAGTCGTTATATTTTTCGATTTCGCCTTTATAGAGCGCCTAAAAAACTAGGAAGGTGCGTATAGCGCTTTTATAATTTATAATACTAAGATTTTCAACTTTAAAGGTATCTTCGCCTCTAAATAAATTTTGAATAGTCTAGTATTATTCATCTTATTATTTGGATTAAAAAGATATATTATAGTAAATAATTAATATGTTATATAACCTCCGTATTATATAACGTGCGCAGCCGCCTTACTCCGCTAGGGCGGGGTAAGTACGGCTNGATAAGTTAGGGACGATCTTACAAAAGGTAGTAGCCTTAAACTATCTCCCGCTTATTATTTGTAACTATTAATAATCTAGAGTTTCTACGCCTAATTATATATCTAGACGCTACGTAATAGCTCCCTTTATTATTAAGTATTCCTAAAAGAATCCTTAAGCTGTAATAGAAGTTCAAGGAATATAATTATTAACGCCTCCTACTAGTAACTAAGGAGGTTTTATTTATCCTAAATAGGTAGTCTTTACCGCGTAGAAATAGATTCCTTGTAATTAAAGTATACTAAGTTAAGGATTAGTCGCTTATAGAAGCTTTGATTAGTTTCGAGCGCTACTATAGCGATTATACTAGAAAGGACCTTACTAAGATTAAAATAGGGCACCTTTTTTATTTTAATCTTAGTATATAGGTTATTGCCTCTACCTTAAAGAATTTATCGAATAATAAAATAATAGTAATAAAAGTTAATATATATATTAACAAGCTTTTAAGTAGTATTCCCCTTCTACCTAATAGGATTATATTATATCCCTTTATCTCTTGTATTGTTTAACTATATTATAATAGTCTCCTTATAAATATTAAGTATAAACCGAAAAAGGAGGAGTCTATTAGTAACTAGGAGGTAGAGGAAAAGGTTAAGGAGCGAGTAATTATAAGGTAGGAGTCTACTTTCTTTAAACGTAGTATAAGTTACCTTTTTTCTAGGAGTCTCCTAGTAGTCTCTAGCCTTATAGCTATTTTTATAGATCTTAGTATCCTTATTTTCCCTAGTAGTTTCCTTATAGTCTTATATTACTAACTTTTCAAAATAGCTACCTTATATAGTTATGAAGTCGCTTTAAACCCTAATCTTAATTAATTTAAACGAAGGCTAATAGCTTATATTCTTAGAAATATAAACTATCTAGTATTATGCTTATTACCTAGCTCCTACTAAGGTCCGACTTTTCCGATATATCTACGATATTAATACTTGAAAGGACTTTACATGCTATATATATATGAAAATTCCAAGTTTTAGGGAGCTAGTAACTAAATTCATAGATAGGGAATAATAATACCTTAGCCTTAATACTAAGTCTTATTTGTCCGCGGGCTTCGCTCCTTTTAAAATTAGTCTTTTAAACTTTTGTACTTAGTTAGCCTCCGGCTGCGTCTATATAAATAGTATTTCTTATCCTTAAGTAGCCTCGTAAGGAAGAAAAGTAGGAAAGAGGTTTATAATTTTAAACTTCTTATAAGCGTATGTATTTCTTATACGTATAACGTAACGCGCCTATACGCGTACTAATATCTCCTTACGTATTAGAGAAACTATATTATTAATCCTTCTTTATAGCTCCCTTTGATTTACGCGTACCTACAACCTAGGTAAACGCGTTCTATTTAGGTACTTAACCAAGCTTATATACGGCGTACGCGTAGGCGTCGTATTAATATCTTACTAGCGTACGTATTACTTATACGTATTACGTAACGTCGCTTAAAAGTACGGGCTATAACTACGTAAAATTAGGACTTTAAGGGTAAAAGAATTTTAAATCCCTAAGGATATTTATCTAGTTAATAGACTAGTTCTTTTGATATAATGTATTGTAAGAGCGGGCTTGAACTTAGACTTCTTAGTCGTTATATTTTTCGATTTCGCCTTTATAGAGCGCCTGAAAAACTAGGAAGGTGCGTATAGCGCTTTTATAATTTGTAATACTAAGATTTTCAACTTTAAAGGTATCTTCGCCTCTAAATAAATTTTGAATAGTCTAGTATTATTCATCTTATTATTTGGATTAAAAAGATATATTATAGTAAATAATTAATATGTTATATAACCTCCGTATTATATAACGTGCGCAGCCGCCTTACTCCGCTAGGGCGGGGTAAGTACGGCTACGCTAGCCTTAGGCTACGATATAGATATAGCTTAATTCTACGGAGTAGCTAGTACGCTATATATAGCTACTATAAGGAACCTTAATATTTTACGACCGTAGCTACGCTAGCCTTAGGCTACGATATAGATATAGCTTAATTCTACGCCGTAGCTAGTACGCTGTATAGGCTATAATATAGATACCTTAGGCCGTAATCCTATATAGCCCTAGGTTAGGGCTACGTAACGCTTAAAAGTACGGGATACAACTACGTAATATTAGGATTTTGAGAGTAAAAGAATTTTAAACTACTAAGGATATATATGTAGTTAATAAATTTTAATTTTTTTATATATATCAAAAGATCCTACAAAAACTTAGACTTCTTAGTTGCTTAAACTTCCGATTTCGTCTTTAAGGACCGTACGTAAGTCTATAAAGGTATGTATAGCGTTTTTATAAATTTTAATACTAAGATCTTTAGCTTTTGAGGTAACGTGGCTGGGTAAGAAGGGAAGAGTTTAAAAGAATTTTGATAAATAGGGCTAAGTTTAACACTTTATTACTATCTTCTATCCTTTTATAGTATTTAGGTAACTTATTAGCTCTACCTACAACCTTATATACTTAGTCTTTGATATCTATAATGAGTGATTTATATACCTCGAGAATAAAGAGGATAAGTAAGGAGATAAGAACTATTAATAGAAGTAGGAGATTAGTTAGGTATAGACTAAGGTAGTAGATAACTTAAAGATCTACAAAGGTGTATCTACTAATTTATAGGCTAGGAAATAATATAGTATAGTAGTCTTACTTAATCCTCGTTAAAAGCTTAATACTAAGGGCTAACCTAAAAAGCAGCCTATACTAGGAGATCTACTTAAATAGTAGGTATATTATTAGACTAAGCTATAAGTTCTAGACGACAAAAATTATACGTAGTAAAGCCCGTTGATATATTATACTAAACTCCTATTATACCCTGAACGTAGGTATACTAACCTTAATTCAGGAATAGATCTCCGGAGAGTAGTATATATTAGGGTTATATATCTAGGAGTAATATACTTCGTAATAGAAGACTAGTAAGAGTTTAAAGAGTATCGCTTATAGAGTAAGTATAGAACTAAAGGAACTATTCTAATAATAGAGTTATTCAAGTATTAGTTTATACAAATTATAATAGTAGTAAAAGATCTCTTTACTATCTAAGTAGCGGGTATGACTATGTTATTAAGCCCGTCGGGTTAAGGTTAAGCGTTACCCTTCGTACTAAAAGGTCTGTACCCGTTGCCTTCGAGAAAATCGAAAGTCTAACCTACTAAGTCACACTATTAACTCTGTCTAGTATATACTTACTACGAGACATACGTACATACAAATCGCGACCGAAACTTGAATTGCGCTCGCTTAATTTATAGAAATTACTATTCAATATCGACTTCGCGGGCTAAAGTATATATTTGGGGCGCTGTCCTCTATATTCTATTATAAAAGTTATCTACTACTACTAGAACCTACTACGCCCTTTTATGTCTATATTCTACGATTAGATATACGCAAATACAAGTCGCGACTAAAGCTTGAATTACGCTCGCTTAATTTATAGAAGTAGCTATCTAACGTGTGTTTACGGCGCTGTCCTCTATATTCTATTACGAAAGTTATCCTTGTT
>JEMP01000101.1:19025-100707 GCA_000738655.1 Venturia pyrina ICMP 11032 | reverse complement strand
TTTTACCTACGCTACTAGTATATTTAGTATACTTAGAGTATACGCTTCTTACCTACTTAATAGAATCTTAAGTAACGGATAGAAAATCCTTTAGGCATCGTTAGTCTATAGCTTAATAAAAGGCTACTTCTCGGTTACGAGTCTCTTATAATATAATTATAAGTTCTCTATTATAACCTTTTATTATCGCCGAGCCTACGCTTAGTAGGTAATAAGTAGTAGGTTACTATTCGCTACTATACCTATTCGTTATCCTTACTACCTAGGTTCTTATAGAATCCTAGGGTTTTAGAATTCCTACTTAGGTTCTTATAGAATCCTAGGATTTTAGGATTCCTACTTAGGTAGATCGTAGACTTAATCCTTCGCGCCGTAGCTTCTAAGGAAGATATTACTAATATTTATTATAATCCTATAAGGATAGGTATAACGATACTAGTATACTCTTCTTATCCGCTACGCCTACGCTTCTTAGTCTCTTCGAATATACGAATTACTCCTCTAGTATTCTTAATATTCTATTCTAGTTCCTAGGAATTATATTCTAGGCCCTAGTCCTTCTAGCGTATATAATACTATATATATCCTTATCGCTTACTTTTCGTAAGTACCTCTTCTACTTCCTACTCTTCTTCTCCTTTAATGATTTCTAGAGGAGGAAGGATTTCTTATTCGCCTACGCGGCGGTAGTAAGGTTCTAGTAAGGAGATATAGAATACGTTATATATTCTAGTACTACTTAGTATATAGATCCTATATACTTATAGACCTATAGGTTTATCTACTCTAAATAGTCCTATTATACGAGGAGATAGCTTCCTACTTACGCTCTTTAGGCGTAGATTCTTCGTAGAGACTAATACTAAGTTATTCTTATTAAACTTCTTAGGTTAATATTTCTTATTATAGTATTTCGCTTAATTCTCGGATATATCGCGTAGGCGCTGCTCTAGCTCCTTTCGTACGATATAAATACGCTAAATTCTTTCTTTTACCTCTAGTACCTCCCCTTTAGAGGTACTATCCCTAGTATTAAACCTTATTTTAGGATTATATCCTAAAATAATATAAAATAGAGATATATCTAGATCGCTTCGATAGCTATTATTATACGCGAACTCTATAATAGGTAGGCGCTTCGCCTACTCTACTTAATACTCTAAGTAGAAAGCTCTTAAATACTCCTATATAGTTTGATTTTATCTTTCTATCTATCTATTAGTCTATAGATAGAAGGCTATACTTAGCTTACGCTTTATCTTCGTATAGTAGTAGTATTCTAACTAGAATTCTAAAGTAAATCTAGGATTACGGTTAGAAACTATTCCGTCTAGAAAGCTAAACCTTAAGAATACGTAATCGAGTAGTAGGTCTATCGTCTATATTACGGTTATCGACTTCTTAATAGCAAAATATAAAGCTATTTTTAAGAACCGATCTATAACTACTAAAATCGTATCGTACGCGATACCGTCCCGTATACTTAGCGGTACTCTACTTATAAAGTCTAAGGTAATTTCTTTCTAAGGTATTTTTAGTACTAGTAATACTTCTATCTTTCTATATAGTAGATATCTTTTTACTTTTATTTTCTAGTAGATATCGTAGCTTCGTACGTACTCCGCGACGTCGCTATCTATACTTTACTAGTAATATTTACGTTTAAGTAGTTAAGTTATACGTATAGTTCTAAAATACCCCGCGTATAGGTCGTTATAGTTACGCCTTAATAGCTCCTCGCGTACGGCTTATATAGGAGGTATAAATAGCCGATTTTTAAATATAATTAGATTACCCTTAATCTTCTAGTTCTTATTTATCTTCCCGTCGGTAATTCGACGGCGAAGCGACTTACTCTTAGCGCCCCTACGCTAGCTTTTAGTTACTAAACTTTTTATAGTAGGAGTAAGCTCCTTATAGGCGGATTCTACCGAGAGGGCTAGGATAATATCTATACGGATTACTATTAATTCCTATACGTCTACCTATTCGATTACTAAGAGTCCTTCCTATAGTATTATATATTATAGCTCTATACTAGTTACGCGTATCTACGTCGTATTCTTTTTACTAGATAGAAGTATATTTATAATATCTTTAGTTAGCTTAAGGGCTAACTTCTTAACTAGTATAGGTAGTATTTTATTTATAGCCCTTATACTATTATCGTAGTCCGTACGTCTCGACGGCGTATCGGCGGGGTTTGTCTTTCCCGCACGATACGTAATAATAAAGTTATAAGTAGATAGTAGTATAGCCTACCTAGCTTACCTACTATTTAACTACTTTACTCTAGCGAAACCCGTAAGATTCTAATAATTAGTTAGAACTTTAACTAGGTTCTTACTCCCCTCGAGGTAGTATCGCTAGTATTTAAACGCCGCTACGATAGCGAGGAGCTCTTAGTTATAAGTCTTATAATTACGTTCGGCGTCGACTAGCTTACGAGACTAGTACGCTACGGGTTACTACTACCCGTTATTTTTATTTAACTAGGATAGGATTACTATAATAGTAAAGACTAACGTATTAGTCTTAACCCTAATCCTTCTCCTAGGATTAAAATATATTAGTATAGGTACCGTCGTAAAGGCTACGATTAGCTTACGAAAAGCTTTATTAGTATCTACTAGCTATAGAAATAGCCTAGCCTTCTTTCTATTCTAGCTTCCTTTTAGTAATACTATTAGGGGTAGCGTATACTTAGAGTATACTTCTATAAAGCGACGGTAAAAGTTATAAAAGCCTAAAAATAATTATAGCTCTATAAAAGTATAAGGTACTAGCTACTTAGTAATTACTTTTACCTTACGAGGGTCTATCGAGACTCTATCGGTACTTATAACGAACCCTAGGAACTCTACCTTCTAATAAAAGAACTTATATTTCTTTAAGTTATAGTATAAGCCGAAAGATATTAGTCTCTCGATTACTTATCGTACGTGCCGCGTATATTCCTCGCGGGACTACGAATATATTATAATATTATTAAGATAAATAATATAAGTAGTATTAACTAACTTACTAAGAGCTTTATTAATATAAGCCTAAAAGGTAGTAGGCGTATTAGCTAAACCGAACGGTATTACTAAATACTTAAAGTATCCGTATCGCGTACGAAACGCCGTCTTCTACTCGTCGCCTCGACGGATACGGATACGATAATAGGTATTCTTAAGATCTAACTTCGTAAAGTACTTATAGCCTTAGAGCCTATCTAGGATCTCTAAGATTAAAGGAAGTAGATAACGGTTCTTAAGAGTTACCGTATTTAGCCTACGGTAATCGACGTATAAGCGTAGGCTACTATCTAGTTTAGGTACGAATAGGATAGGGGAACTAGTAGTACTAGTACTATCCTAGATCTAACTATTCGCCTTCGCTTCGATAATATATTAACGTAGGATCTCTAGTTCTTTAGCTAATAAAGGATAAATTAGGCTATAAGGTAGAGGAGCCGTTATCTTAATCGTATACTCCGCGCCTTTATTAGGTAAGCTTATAGCACCTTCTTTACTAAAGGCCGCCGTTAGATCTAAGATTTTAGGTAGAAGAACTACTATAGGGTTTATCGTAGGCTCCTTACCGTCGTCTTTATCCGGTAGCGTATATACGATAAATAGGTAAGGACTATCCTTCGCCTCTTCCTAAATATCCTCCTATATAAAGAGAGAAAGTATAGCTATAGTAGAGGACGTATCCTTATCGTACTAGAATCGCTAGGTAAGATCCGCCGTATTATATACGATCTTCTACTTATATAATACTAGTATACCTAGTAGTAGAGGTAGACTAACGTAGTTAATCGTATACGCTACGTATTCTCCCTATCTACGCTATCTATACGAATTAACTACTTCCTAAGCAAATTAATAAGCGCTATAATAATAGCTAATATTTCTATTTCCCTATTTAGGTCTAGATAGAAGCTCTACTAGTACGCTTTATAGTCGTATCTCTAGCGTAAGGCTAGGGTCTATTACGGAAATATCCGTACTAGTATCTAGTAAGGTAGATACCTCTAATTTATTTAATATAGATAAGATCTAACCCTTAACCTTAAGAGTAGGTAGTCTTACTACTAGTTTAAGATATCGCGTCGGCTATCCTTCGCCTTCGCTTCGTAGTTATAGCGACTATCCTTCGTCGTCTACTTCCTAGATCCTCCCCTCTACGACTAGGGAGAGGACCCTCGTCCTTTTCCCTAACTACTACTAGCGTTAGAGTTACGATCTACTAGCGCTACGATAGTAGGACTAGATTCTAGATACTTAGTAGTATAATAGCTATACTTATAGTATCTAAAGTATTTAATATAGCTTAGGTCTTAAGCTTTACTTAAGTCGTTCGTATTACCTACGTAACCCCCGCGAGAGGATAATACTCCTCTACTACCTCTTTATCTACCCCTAGGCCTATCCTAGCCCTTAGGCTTCTTAGTATCTTTCGTACTTTCTTCCGTATACTTTCGCTTATTAGAGGAGGATTTTTCGATACGCGTAGCTAGCGAGACTATTACGTCTCGTATAACTAGTATATCTTAGTATTAAAGAATAGTATATCTTATAGACTCGTTAAGCTTAGTCTATAGGTAGGTCCGTCGCTACTCCTACGTATACTCTTCGTTAAGCTAGGTTTCTAGAGAGATAAGATACTAATTAAATTCCTAGGCTAACTACCCTAGCCTTTACCTTACTTCTTTATATAGTTATACTACGCCGAGCTATCGATTCGTAGGGTCTTCGATAAGGTTAAGTAATATATCCTTAAACTACTTCTATATATAATCCCCTATAACTCCTATAGAAGCTAGATTCTGCTATATAGTAGCTAGTATTTAACGGAGGAACTAAGCGGACTATACGATTTTAGCTATATCTCTTTTAAACTTACGTAGCGCTAGGCAAAACGTATTCTCCGTACCGTGTATCTCCTCACGGTACTCCCTGCCGCGTGTCTACTTACGGTATTCTCTAATATATAGTATTCCTTTAGCTTCTTAGGTTAAAGCTCCGTATTCCTTTAGCTTCTCGGGTTGAAGCTCTACTATTTAGCTTCTCGGGTTAAAGCTCTACCGGGGGGCGACCTTTATCGTTACTATCTTTTCANTAGTATTGTTCTTTATTTGGTTCCTCGAACCCGTCTTATATATATAGAACTATATCTGTATATCCCTACTATACTATCTTTTAGGGTACGACGTGCCTACGCGGCCTCGTCGGTAACTAGGATTTCGAGAAGTTCCTTATCTTCTAGCTTATCGGCTAGTACTATTAGGTTTCGGATAAGAACCTTATTTATATATTTAAGGTATTAAAGTTCTTCTACCCTTTTAAGGTATTTATTCCTCTCGATAGCATCTCGTAGCCTCCTTGTGAGAGTATCGGTATTAATTCGATAGGGTTCCTCTTATAGGGAAGGACTATCTACTCTATAGATAGATCTATACTAAGATCCCTCGTATCCTACGAGTCGGTATTAATATAGCTGCCTAGTATGATTATTTTCTAATCTCCGACCGACTAGTACATCTTATAAGGTAATTAAAGAAAGCGGACTTCTTAGAGAGAGAGATTATAATTATACGAATTATAAGAAGTATAAAAATAGATTAATATTAAAGATAATCTCCGCCGTTCCTTCCTTGCGAGGAACCTGCGACCCTATATGCGTGTAGGGTTAGGTAATCTATAATTACCTAATTATCTTGTTAGGTAATCTTTAATTACCTAATTATCTTTTAGGTGATCTATAATCACCTAATTATCTTCCCTGTACTACTTTCCCTTAAGGAATAATCCTGAACCTTATTACACTTTCACTATAGCTACGGTATTCAAGATCTAGAAATTAAATCAGTAAAGAAGGAAATAATCTAGACGGTCGAGATTAAATATAAGACAAGTAATGATTAGATCAAATAAGGAACGTATCTAAACGAACCAAAATTTCTACTTATTCTTTTTAAACGTGAACGGATTTTATAAAAGGTAAAGGTAAGAAATAGCGATATGTACGGTATAGAGAGGCTAGGATATATCTAGGAGAGGCTTAAGAAGGCCGGGGAAGGGCTTAGGAAGACCTTAGGAATACCGAGGAAGGCTTAGGAAAGCCTAGGGAAGGTATATAGATTAAATTCCGATATTATCTTAGAGCCGTAATTAATTAGAGTTCCGGTAATATCCGAAATCCTTTAAAATTCTAAATTCTTCGGAGGACTTAGGAACGGGGAAAGAGGGAAGATACTAGATAACGACGTAAAAGATATCTATACCGCTTATATACCGCTACTATAATATTTGATCTCTACCTTACGCTTGAGTTCTAGAGTCGTGAATTTATAATTTGATTTCTAATATTAATAGTTAGGAGGTTGCTAATCTATTAATATAGATATTAACCTACGAGAAAAATCGAGATGTCCTAATAGTATAGATTTAGCGCGTAGCTTTTAGTAGGAGTCTCTATTCGTGTAATTCTTAGTATTTTAGGACGTCGGCCTTTCTTCTATAGTAATTCTCAGGATTAGAGAGTATATAGGCGCGTCTAACCCGTAATTACTAAGTAGTTAACTTTATTATATAGAAGTAACGAAATTATCTTAGTAGAGTAAAAAAAAATTAATTACGTACCCTTATTACGCTAAGGCTCCTACTATTTTAATTCGACGCTTAAACCCGGTACCCTATACCCCGCCGCGGTCTTAAACCCCTTTTAACTCTTTATTATCAACCTTAATAGCTCTAGAATTACTTATTATTATAGCTTAATTATATCGCTTCTCTAGCTAATCTTATTCCTCGTTCCTAAAGCTATAATACTATCTAAGCCTACCGATAGCTAAGAGACTATATAGAATAGTTAGAGTCTAGCTAATTCTGCCGGTTTAAATAGTAGTAGCCCTTCTACGCCCCTAGGTAACGTAAGTACTTATCCTACTTCGAATTATACTATTCTTCTCCCTTCTAAGATCTCCTATAATAATCTATTCTAATCCTATACTTCTAGGGTAAGGAAGTACTCGTAACTCTACCTCCCTCTAAGACGTTAGACTCTAAGAAGCGTAAGCGAGTTAAGTAGTTAAAGGATATCGCTGTTATTTTTAAAGAGGCCGAAGCCTACGGTCGTATTTAGTACCTTATCTACTAGAATAATACTAAGACGGTCTCTGCTATTATAACGAAGTATCTTAATAAGTCGTATCTACTAGCCTCTAAGTTAGAGGTAGAGATAAAGACTAAATACTAGAATAATACGAATAATTAGAAGAAACTAATAATTATAGAGGCTCTAGTGAGTTTGACTTTATTAGTCTTTAATATTTCTTATACTAACTTAAGTAGAAAGTTGCTAATACGGCCTTAAAGAAAAACACCTTACTAAAGGGCGTTACTAATCTCTAATAATTACGCGAGCTGTTCGGTAGCGAGTACGATATTACGGCCGGCCGGAATGTCCTAGGCTAGGTAAAGAAGAGTATTACTTTTAAGCGGTATTCTAACTAAGGATAAGTCTTTATTTAGAGTAAGTAGAAGACTCTCTTCCTTCTTATTATTCCTTACTAATCTAGATATAAGATATCTATACTACGGCTGTAGTATACGCTAAAATATATCGAACGGAATTCCTAGTTCTCCCCGAGGTATCGTAGGGCTTGAAACATCCTTAGTCTAGGCCTTCGATTAATAAGTTAATAGCTAGTATCCTATCTAGGCTTAGTAAGATTACTATTAATGATTTTGCTATTTTGACGGACGAAGAGCTAGAGAAACTGAATAAGGAAGATAGCTTAGACTAGGAGGATTAAGTCGGTGCTATTATAGGTACTTTCAAGCTAATTAACCTGAATAAGAAGCTTAGGTTAAGTACTAAGTCCTAAGTTATCTATATACTCTATAGGGACTACGGGAATTTAAGAGCGACTATTAGTTACTCGGCTATCTACCTTTATGATTTTATTATCTTTATTTTCTTTATCTATCCGGACCTACTAGGCGGTATAATTTAACAGTATTAACGGGAGGGACCTAGGATCTAAATACGGGAGATAACTAGGAGGCCGTTTTGATTTTACTACTTTTTTAATACCTAATATAGTTGTAAGATAGTAGCTACGGAGTTGACCTTACGGAACAAGTATATATTCGTAATATATTCGGCAAATATAATTAATATGCTTTAAATTCTTAATATACCTAGATTTATAAAATACAAAGTCCGAGTAGAATATATAGGATTAATATCCGACTTAGTAATAATATTCGGCTCCTGGTTAAAAGCGATCAAGAAAGTTAAATAAGACGTTAAGAGATAAAATAAGTAAGATAACGATCGTCTTAGTTCCGTCTTAATACTAACAAGTCTCCGTATAACTAAAAGTAATTAGATAGGACCCGTCCAAAAATTTAAGCTCGAAGTCTAGGGAGATCTTATACTAGAAAGACACGGTAACGGCGGGATTTACTATCCTAGGCGATAAGCTTATATAATTAGCCGTCGATAGTTTATTTGATTCAACCAGTACTTCTTTTCAACTTATAATTGTATATCGCTAGTAATAGGCTAAGAGTTCGTACAAAGAGGGTATTCGTTCGTAGCTACCGTAAATACGAACTACCCGTTAATAGACTATATAAAATTTAATTACTATATAATAGACCGTTTAAAATAACTGGCTATCTTATATTTAACTTCCTAATAACCTTAACTTCGAGTTAGAGGAGAACGATCTATATACCCGAAACTAGCTATTTAAATTTTATTTACTAGTTATATTGAAATATCGCTCGTAGGACACTTAAACGTCTAGCTATATATCGAGAATTAATCCGCTTTAATTATAAGGATAATTGATTTTAAAACTTAATTAACGTATAGTTATTGAAAATAATAGGGAGTTATAAGGTCAACTATCACTTAACCGGGAGTTAGGAAAGCACGGAACCCCGCTAAGGTAGTAGGGAAAGGTACGAAAAGTATTTAAGCTTAAAAATAGATTTACGGGATCGGGCCGGCTCGTGCTCCGAGCCCCCACCTCAGTTCTTCACCTTCTCATCCTGAATGAATATAACTCGACACCATTGTAGCTTCACTTTCCCCACAGCCCCATGGGCCATACCTCCCGCTATCTGTGGCCATTACAGTCGCGTCAATCGTTAAGATCTACCGTAGCCTGCCATTTCTGGAAGTTTACTGCTTCTAGCGATATCCTCGCAATTAAATGCCTCTAGTCAACAACAGAAAAAATTCACAAAGCTAAACATTTTTCGATCCTCGATCGATGTGGGTACGGCTTGTTTCAACCATGCCTTGGCATTTCCATGCTTGCAGTCCTAGGCAACACTCCCGAAGCATAATTTGAATCTATGGACTTCGCTCGTCTGCCACCAGCATCAAAAACAAGTCATGCGACAGATCCATGGAAAGTCCAATCCTTCTGATTCATAACTGATCTCAAAATATGTCGCAAAACCCTTCCACGTGATGCAAGACCAAGTCTGAGTCAGGGTTCCGATTGTCCGACCAGAGTCTGGGACTGGTGAGCATGGGCTGAACGTTTGCTAAATTCCACAGACCCAAGGTTCTCATTACCTTCAAATTCATGAGCTTCCATCATCCAACCATCGCTTTTCTTCTTCTCTTACCGTACATAACAAGCAGCGGGCTCACTTCACCACCATCATCACATCGCTCATGTAGCGAAAACTCCGTCAAAAGTCCCATACTGCTATTAAACACGCCAAGTTCCTCTGTCTCTCAAACCCCAAAACTCTATTTGCACGCAGATTCGCCCAAATGTCGCTTTTCGCACAATTGCGCAAAGGCCCTCATCTCGGGCCAATCTCAAATCTCCCTCTCGAGATCCGTCAAACAATTTTCGGCTACACAATAACTCCATTCAAGCGCCCAGAAGACGTCGGCCTCGGATACATCGCCGATCCCTTTATTGCGCAAGACTTTCAGGTCCTATGCAAGGATTTCAACCAGTCCATCAAGATCCTACAAAGCTATACCGAGGAGAGCACAGGAGCTGGGTGGCTGATTTCCGTGCGAGAGAAGTGGAGAAGAGAATGGGAGACTTGCATGTCCGAAATGATTGAGGAAGATAGAGAGGTTTGGTACAAATGGTATTATCTTGGTGGGTCTGGAGATAGGACGGGGTGGAGTGTGTATAAGCATTTTAAGAAGAGCGTTGAACAGATACGAATAGGTCTTGCACATTCAGCGATGCGTACGCCGAGGATGTGTGCAGCGACTGAACTGTATGAGATGAGGACCGGCGAAGTATATATGTATCAGTCATTTGTCAATGATCCGTTGAAGGTTCGAGATGAGGCAATCCTGAAAGCGTTGGATAGTGTGAGGTA
The DNA here is from genome assembly GCA_000738655.1 of Venturia pyrina ICMP 11032. Classification (NCBI taxonomy): domain Eukaryota; kingdom Fungi; phylum Ascomycota; class Dothideomycetes; order Venturiales; family Venturiaceae; genus Venturia; species Venturia pyrina. The sequence continues at coordinate 90,340 of JEMP01000101.1, read as the reverse complement.
TGCACGGCTGGAGATGATGTCCGGGATATCGAGAACAAGAGGACAAATAGGTGAGGTGTTGGTGAGGGGTGCAGACAAGAGAAAAGCAGAGGACAGAATTCTACAACTTAGGGCTTGGGAGAGTAATCGCCAGACAAGAAAGCCGAATGAGATTGGCTTGAGGAGCAAATTGCCGTGGAGCGAATCTTCTTGGTAGGCGAGGACATGGTAAAGCACCAAGAGATTGGATGGTAGAGGCCAAGTGATCGGTACGGGCGTTTCTCATAGTCTAAGCGGGATACTAAGATGTTGACACTCATCCTGATGCACAAATGACTTGGTCTTTTCAGCCTTTGGATGATATCCATGCGGTACGAAGTATGTGTGGCTGACGATAGGCATAATTAGGTATGGTTTCCTGCGGCAATTCGGATGCTGTAGGCATTGGGTTCATTTATCCCCCATCAGTCCTCCTCTCATGGCATCAGAATGGCGGAATATGATTTTCTTCTTTCATTGCCACCAACCTCGAAAGTCTTCCCCATGTAGCCAAAGCATGAGGCTCAACAATAATCCTGTCGTTCCGAATGCGAATATCAAGATTCGCTGGTTGATGTCTTTCCTCATCTCTCCCAGGAATGGACTCCAAAGTTTTTGGAATTCATCGGTGTCGTTCAATCGTGGAAACGTCTCTTGCGGTACCGCTTTGCCCAAAAACCCACACAGTGGCCCCCATCCCATCCTGACATCGTACTCCATAAACTTCCTTCTCTCTCTCGTACACATTGTCCGCACAGCTTCGTTGTGCTGCTCAAATCGTTTCTTCCCCGTCTCTGGAAAATCGAGGCCATGTCCATATTTCGCTTGCAAGCTAGTAAACTCAAACATTGCATTCTTGGGCAGAAACCATTGGAACAATATTCCATAGGGGCTCCACGTTGGCTTAAACCAATCCCGGTTCAGCGGCCATAGATTAATGAGGTGACTTTGATACCATTTATCAATATCCCTCGTTTGCAAGATGACTTTCGCATCGGGATAAGCCGCCAGAAGATCTTTCCAGAAAAATACGGACGGAGAGTCTGTGATAACTTCATAGTTGGCGTAGACTTGATCGAACTCTTTGCGCGTTATTGTGTCCCCGAATTTGTGTTTGTCTCTAAATGCACGAACCCAAAAGTCGCAATGTGACGGTTCTTCCATTGAGGGGACACGGTAGTGGTAGACGCCTTTGTAGCCGAGCGTTGTGAATGCGGAACGGAGGGACATTGTTCCCGTTCTTGAGAGGCCGAGACAGAGGATTCTGACTTCTTTGGGCTCCATTGGAGACGTCTCCGTATCACTTGATCCCATATTGATCCTGTTGAGTTGAGTTTGTTGCTAGTTTTTGATTTAGAAGAATGAAGCGAGAAAAAGGCTTGAGTACCCGAAGCACACAGAGTCTTAAGCGGAGTAAGGGGTTCTTCTGTGTCTTATCTTGAAGTAAACAAAGACACTGGAGATGAGATGACGTTACTATCTATAAATCGAGCTAGTCAGCATTTGGGGGGGGTCGTTAGTGCTGACTTTGCGGCCAATCTGACAGGAAATTCGACTCCAGGGTTCCGAGGAGATCACCGAAGTCTTGATTCCATTCTATCGATCATGGATAGAAAATATGTCTTGGCATGGTGAGCAAAGACTTAGGTAGAATAGAGACTCAGAACGTTGGAAGGGGATTGAATAAAGCTAAATACGTTAGACCTCGGTCATCTCCACAACTTGTTAATATCCACCTTATCGTCTCCAAAGACCTCCTTCCCAAGAACAACATCTCATGCGTCCCGTTACATTATAGCTTGGCCTGCGCTCAAGGCCTTATATTTCTGTCGTCGGGATGGAACTGCAAATGGACCGCCTGGACGCGAAGTCGGGCTTTTCTAGTCTCCACACTGGCTTCTTCTATCCTCTCTCGAACGGAGATACGCGTCCGGAGCTGCGCTTTGCCATTAAACGATCATCGAAGCTGTTTCGACGGCCATAACCAAGCTCTTTGCAAATCACATTTTTGCTCTCGTTGACGATATCTTCGGCGCTGTTGTCCTAAATGTGGTTGCGATTCCATCATTCAAAACGCTTGATGAGGCCCCCCGAGAAGCGATGACCGGACTCTCGAGAACCTGCCTATGGCATCATGACATTTTTTGAGATATGAAGACCGGAAGAGGTCGTTGAATTATAGACGGATGGTGACACATTCCCGGCGATCCTCAATGAGAAAAGTGTGGAGTTTCATCCCTATGAACTACAGAGAAAACATTGTTTTGAAAAAGACTGGACATAAACCATTGAACATAAGGATCAAACGTATCAATGTGTGAAGACTCTCACACCTCTGACTCGAATATATGTTGTCTGTGTTACCGTGCGATTGCCACCTTGTAACATGCAAATTTGTAGATTCAATATTGCCCATGAGAGGCTCTCACAGTCGAACAAGGCTATTATCATGACCTGTAAAAACAATAAACCTACTACTACATACCAAATTTAAACGATTCGACATACCGTGATCCACTTCTCTTCTGCTGGACGATACGGCTCTTGGAAGTCTCGGCATCGTTTGAACGTCAAAACACGGCTGCTTCGAATTTGGCAGGAGAACGCGTACACAAAGTGACGAAATTGCTATAATATTTCCAGGCAGAGTTGACGCTATAAGTGCGTAGAATGTGTAATAGCTGAGGTTTTCGAGCGCAGGCAGAATAATAAATCGAATAAAACCATAATTGTTAGTGATTGCTTTGACAGGGCGATCAAGTCGCTATGTTCCTTTTCTGTGTTCGTATGTGAAAACTAGGTGTTCCCATACATCATAGAATAGGACACTCTGATAGCGTCGCCATAACAACCAATCAGGTCATGATTAAAGACCCCGGGTCACAAAACATTCAGCGGCCTATTTGGGATGATATATAAATCTTACTCTGTAAATCTTCGTCTACCGGCACTACAATCAACAACTAACAACCCAAACCGGGAACAGGATGTCTGCTTCCATAATCACGGAAACGCGATCGCTCCTCTTCGAATATGATTCAGAACTGTAAGTACGATTTCTTAAGAATCTCGATGAAAGCCCTAACTGATTGAATGAAGTGAGTGGACCAAGTTCATCACCGTGACAGTCGGTCGAAGCAAGCCAGAAGTGGGTAGCCAGACCATCGATATAGACTACACCATTACTTGCGACTTTCTCGTCCATGAAGACATATTCCGCCAGCAATCGCCCTTCTTCGAAGCTGCTCTGGGACGCGATTTTAGCGAGGCCCGCAACCGGGCCATTAAGCTATCAGAGCACACGCCACAAGCCTTTGAATTGTACCTTCGTTGGGTCTATTCTCACCGGATTATGGTTTCAGGAGTTGTGAAGAATACTGAACAGGAGCACAGCATCACCACTTTCAGCATCATGTGCCGGGCCTACATCCTCGGAGATATCCTTCAAGACATTGACTTCGAAGATGCTTTGATCGACGCTATTATTCAGAGGGTCGTCTCAGGCAATTGGTGGCCGACTGAGGAAACCAGGTATGTGTATGAGAACACTGTCGAGGGTGCGGCCCTGCGTCGGGTTTTTACTGCCCTGGCCGCTGAGGAATGTATGGGCAGTGGGGTTTTCGGTACATCTGGAATCTACGGCGAAAGCGTGTATGGAAAGGACGCACAAAAGTACAACACTGTCGAGTCTCTCTGTGATCTGATGAAACTGATGGACAAACGCATCAAGCCGGACGTTGATGACGACCAGGATGCTGGGATCAAATGGTATGAGAAAACTTGCAGATACCACGAGCATAAGGAAGGTAGTTGCTACAGAACCAGGATCGGAATCAGCAAGGCCATGTCATCGCCATTGAGCTCAGTGGCAGCGTCGTCGAGCTCAACGGTAGATGATGGCGATAGTGAGTAGGCGGCAATTGAGTTCTGCCGAAACATGACATGGCAGATCGCGAATGGTCATAGGGTGGGTGGGAAACCGAGCGAAAGTCTTGAAGTCGATTCTGGAAGCTGGCACAGCCGGACCTCTTTAGATAGTGTTTCATATCATACCATCGAAACTAAGATCCACGTAGAATTTACCATGTTGGCCAGTGTGTTTCTTTCTCTCTCTTCGGCATGCCCTCGGGTAGCCATTATCTCGTGACTGCACTCTTTTATCCCAAGTCTTCTTGTGTGGATCATATCTTCATCTCTTACCCAGTCATTGCCGAAATTGACGCCCAAAATCAAGTATCCTTTCCACATCACACCCCTTTAGCCGCCTCTCCCAGCCCTTGCACTCCCCTCAGATCCACATTCACATCCCCATCCCCCTCAATCACATCCTCATCCAATTCCTCCATACACTCCACCACCAACCTCAAGCTCTCCCAAAAGCCGTTCACACTGACCCTCAACATGCGATTCGTAGTCGCACTATAATTGACCACCAATATACTCAAGTTTTCACCGGGTTCAGAGGCGGAAGGGGAGGAGAGCGTGAAGGAGCGGCGAACGAGAGGGGAGAGTTCTTTATCGACTTGGAGAGCACGGAGAGCGATTGAAGCGAGGCGGGAGAGGAGGAGAGGGATTGAAAGGGTCCTGCACCGATGTTAGGATGAGCGTGAAGGGGAGGCGGAGAGGAGGTGGAGAGGGTGGATATACAATTTACACGGAAATTCATCTTTGTCGGCCATTGTGAGTTGTGCAGTGGTGATGATCAGGGGCGTCGGTGGAAAATAGTTTGGTTGGGGGTTCTATTTGTGGCTGACAGGACGCTATGATGGCTTCAAGTTCCGTGAGGTGGCTGCGTGGCACCCCCGGTCCCCACCCCGCAATCGCGATTCGACATGGCGCCCCGCCCGGCCGGACCTCGCATGACAAAAACGTGCGTGTGACGTAGTCGTCCACTCTATGAGCTGCGATGGGAGCATCATCGCACTCGAGGAACACAAATTGAGGGAACGACTTCATATAATCTCCAATTCCACTCCTCGATCCTTTATCAACCGACGCACTTATTTACTCATATCACCAAAGATTCGCACCTGCGCCAATCGATTTCATCTCAACCTCTATCAGAATCAAAATCCTCAGCCTTAACCCCTCTATCCCTTCAAACCAAACCAAACCAAACCAAACCCCCGAGTCAACACCCCAAAAATGGCATCCTCCACCTCCTCCGAATTCCTAATCTTCATGCGCCACGTCGTCGTCCGCTCAAGAACCGCAGTCCCACCCCGCTACCGCCAATTCTCCACTTCCCCCTCCTCAAAACTAGGAGAAACGGATAAACAACACGCCACAACGAAGAAAGATAAATTGGATATACAAAGTGAACAGGTTGGAAAGGGACAAGCGTAAGCAACCTCCTCAATTATTTTCAATGCGTGGGCGCCCGCTGGACAAGATGGGAGGTAAAGTGAGCGATTGCTAATGGGCTTTTTTGTAGGGCGAGATCATCGGGTGGTCAAGATACAACGACTTCGCAATCTGACTCGACGAATTCGGCGAAGAAGGCGAAGCAGGAACATCCTGAGGCGGCTGATAATGCGGGAATTGGGATGCAGGATGAGCGTGGGGCGAAGGGGGCGCACAAGGGATAGATATCTGGAACAGAGAGATGCTGATACAAAAAGTATGGACGCATAAAATGGCGTCGGAACCGTGATTTTTGTTGTACGAGTAATGTTTCGGAGGTCAATGTAAAACTAGTATTATATCTTATTCAGTGATTGGGTCGGCATTTTCGTTTCCCAATCAATTCACAGATCTCCAGTCGAACCTATTTACTAGCTATACCACCCGGTTTCCTCATTGCCTCAACCAACTCTGGTCCCTTCGGACTGATCAACTCCTCAATCACCAAATCCGGCTCTCCCTTCTTCATCGCATTCTGATAACTCTCCAATCCCGCAATCCGCTGCAAATACTTCGTGATATTCGGATAACCGGTTTCGTCCAGCTGATAAAACTTCCTCATAGAACTTAGGGAGAAAACAGCCATGATATCGGCTACTGTAAGCTCGTCACCTGCAAGATACTTCACCTCTCCGAGTCGTTTGTTAGTGAAGCTGAAGACTTGGTCGACTTTTCCTTCGTAGCGTTGGCGGGTTGGGTTATCGTCTGCGACGCCGGCTGAGCGGAGAGACATTACGCGGCTGAGGGCTGGTTGGAGGGTACCGTTGATAAAGTGATACCTACACGATCAGTCAATAATTTGATTGCGAACCGCCGTTTGATTTTGCACGTACCAGTAAAGGTAATCAGCATAATTCTTCTCGCCGGGCTTGACTGTCAATTTTCCCCCTCCATAGATATTGACGATGTATTCCACACAAGCTTCGGATTCTGCGACCGTGATATCACCATCTGTGATTACTGGGGCTGCACCGATTGGGTGGAGGGCAGTGTAATCGGGTGGTGAGAAAAGAGGAGATCGTTTGTAAAGTTTAAGATCGAATTGAATCCCGAGAGCTTCGCAGAGCCAGACGATGCGCTCCGACTGGGAAATCCTTAGGTGGTGAACTGTGAGAACCATGGTTGATTGCCTTTAGCTACTCGGATTTAAAAATGAATCGGCACGAAGAGTCGATGTTGGTCGAGCATGGAATGGGTTGGAGATGGATTGATTGAGAACATAAGATGGTGGGTTTTTGGAGTTAATGTAGGCTAGATGAACCCCGTATCGCCGTTTAAACGTTGTCTACTTGGGTTGTACCTTTGAAGATCGTATTGCGTCAGACAGGCACAAATCCCTTCTGATTGGAGAGCGTGGAGCTATCATGGTGGAGTAAGAAAGAGCTTCAGAAGCTACGGGTCCAGACTCGGCTTCTGTTGATGCTTACTACCTACTCGTAACGAATGTACATATACCTCCGTACCATCGATAGGTACTGCCGAGCATCCCCGTTCACGACATCTCAACGTGTTGACTCTTGATACTCTCGAGTTGATGGATGGAGCAAGAAAGATTCCCGGATTAAGAGGGCGAGTTGGTTGAAGATTGCGAGGACATTTGCGGGCACAGTATTTGAATTCGAGTGTTTGAGTGATTGTCAGGTTTAGGTGTCCGCGTCCCTTCTCCCTTTCGGGGCAACTCCTGCGCGCAAGGAAAATCCGGTCGATTGCAAGCCTCCACAGTAAGCTCTTCGCAGCCCGCGGAATCCCTCGCCGAGCACAGCGGATTACCAATTGCATGGCGAGGTCTATACGGGGAAGAGATACTGGCTGTGCTGGGGGGGTTCCATCCGTATGTCCAGTCCCTATTCGGAAATGCATCGGATTGGCACATCGGTAGAGTAATGGTACCTTACCCCACCATGCGTGGCTGCGTGGACAGGTAGAACTAAATAGAGTCATACCTATAATAACTAATCCGCCCTTCGCGCTGAGAACATCTATACACCCCCTCTCTGCCTACAGCGAATAACATCATATTTCCCCATCATCACCCTCTGCGGAAATATCGCCATGTCGGCGTCTACAGTCGGAAAGGTTTGTGTCTCCGCCCCTCTATACGTCACTTCAACTGAATCTTCAACACCAGACAATCACCTGCAAGGTTCGTTCCCCTATAGTGTAGCACCGTGATGGACTCGTCCAATTGACTTTCACCAAAGGCTGCCGTTGCGTGGGAAGCTGGCAAGGACCTAACCATTGAGGACATCGAGGTTGCACCACCAAAAGCCCATGAGGTCCGCATCGAAATCTACTACACTGGAGTCTGCCACACGGGTGAGATCCGATTCTTCAAGGACGACCCGCCTCGAGTACTAACACAATATCAGACGCATACACACTCAGTGGAAAGGATCCAGAGGGTGCCTTTCCCATTGTCCTCGGACACGAAGGTGCCGGAATCGTCGAGTCGGTCGGAGAGGGCGTCACAACTGTCAAGCCAGGCGACCATGTCGTAGCTCTGTATACTCCCGAGTGCGGCGAATGCAAGTTTTGCCTCAGTGGAAAGACCAATCTGTGCGGGAAGATCCGAGCAACACAAGGGAAGGGTGTCATGCCCGATGGCACAAGCAGGTTCAAGTGCAAGGGAAAGGACCTGCTACACTTCATGGGAACTAGCACATTCTCTCAGTACACTGTTGTCGCGGATATCAGTGTAGTGGCAATTACACCAGAGGCTGCTATGGACAAGACCTGCTTGCTCGGATGTGGAATCACGACTGGGTACGGTGCCGCAGTCATCACGGCAGGTAACGGACAAGGTGTTGGCAAGGGCTCCAATGTCGCCGTCTTCGGTGCCGGATGTGTCGGTCTTTCGGTCATTCAGGGAGCAGCAAAGCAAGGAGCAGGCAAGATCATCGTCGTCGATGTGAACAAGTCAAAGGAGGAGTGGGCGAAGAAATTTGGCGCCACAGACTTCGTCAACCCAACATTATTACCACAGGGGCAAAGCATACAAGAGAAGCTTGTTGAAATGACAGATGGAGGATGCGACCACACTTTCGACTGCACTGGAAATGTTCACGTCATGCGCTCTGCTCTGGAGGCTTGCCACAAGGGATGGGGAGAGTCAATTGTCATCGGTGTTGCTGCTGCTGGACAAGAGATCTCCACGAGACGTGAGTTCATGCGACCACTTTGGTCATCCATCTTAAGTCTACTAACACATCACTACAGCATTCCAACTTGTCACCGGTCGTGTATGGAAAGGTTGCGCCTTCGGTGGTGTCAAGGGCCGAACGCAGCTTCCAGGTCTTGTCGCCGACTACATGGGTGGCAAACTCAAGGTCGACGAATTCATCACCCATCGCCAAGCCCTGACCGGCATCAACCAGGCCTTCCAAGACATGAAGGCAGGCGACTGCATTCGCTGCGTTGTTGACATGCGCAAACAATGACTGCCTCGAAGATCCAGTTCTGAATCCAAGATGTAAAGCAACATGAGGCGATGATAATAAGACGAGACACATTATGCGTTGTGGTTGAGTTGAGCACATGTACAAAAGCTTGGGTATATAGAATGGATATTCTGTGCATTCGATTGGATTCGATTCTCTGTATCTCTCAATTGACAAGCGAAGTGGAAAAATAGTTCCACGATGCTCGCCGTGGCTTCCTGCATGCACCCCTCTCTCTGCTGACGCGACGCGTCTTCTTTTCATGTACCCCATTCCACAAACTGATTATGCATGAGTTCCCCTCACTCCAGCCTTGTGACTTTCGCTGGTCTTGCTCCTTCGACCGACTCGTGGGATAATTCTGGCTGGCAGTCTCTTCGGACAAAGATGTTTTCTCAATTCAGCACTGTCAGCTTTCAACGATGGTTTAGGTTGTTGAGTTTACCAACTTTCGGAAATTTAGTCATCGTCTAAAAGTGTATGCAACCCTCTTCTCCATGGAGCAATTACGTGTTGATTCTAAGATGGATTCTGTTCCTTGCTCAAGATATTGGATTTGTTGGTTGATGGATGCGATGAGATGGCCGATGACATATTGTCCACCCCGGGTTTCCTCCGGCTAGATTTGTTTCTTGAAAATCTTTGCAGTCTCCAATGTTACTTTGTTTTTCTCCGTCCAAAATACTATAGAACTTCCATGTGTTGTTTCCTTTTTACTATCTGGTTAGTCCCCTGACTGTTGTTTGAGAGAAATTTTCCATCGTCATTCCGTCTTGGTTCATTGTAACTCTGCGTGACAGTGAAGGAAAACACGCAGAGAGGCGTCAGAGAGAGGCAGGCGCGATGTCATACTACCTACATTGGAAGTGAGGAACGAGAACCTATTGTTCTTCTTTCTCTTTCATGCCAATGTTGAAGAGCTTCAATGACAAAAAGCCTTTCAGGACGGACTATGGTAATTGTATGTTACTTTAAATTCATGAAGAGCGAGAGTGGGCAAATATTACCTTGACGTTTAGGCTGTTGTTTAGGTTACATCAAGCTTGGTAGTGCTATCGTCGCTAGTAGTTGAGAGTGAGGGCCTCAACACGCCTGTGATCTTGTACTTGACCTTGTAGCATGGATTTTCGGAGCCATGGACATGGTAGTGGCATGTATTTTTGGAGAACGGGGCATCGGACGATGACGCAGAGTCAGCCTCCTTGGTCGCAGCCATTGCGAGGATGATATCGAACAATGCTTCCGGTGTCACATCAGTTTTCCTCAGAGCTTGGACTCGCCCTGGCATGTTCTTGGGCCTAGTGTAAACAAGTTGATCCACGAAGAGTCTTCGAAGTGGTGAATCTTCGGGTGTATTCTTGTAGACATAATCGAAACCACTGGTGTAGTAGGTGTTGGAGGACGTCTTTATGATATCGATGAAGGCATCAATGATCGCGTCTTTGAAATCATTGTCGTGCAAAAACTCTCCCAATAGAAATCCCCGGCAGCACAATTTTCGCAGGATGCCGTTGTTGATCCCTTCATCGAGGTCCACGCTTGAGACTATGATTCGTTTTTGATATATCCATCCAAGATACAGTTTGAACGCATCTGGACGATGTTCTGGTAGCAGCACTATCCGCTCTTCTGATTCCTTCCAGTTGCGAGCCATGGCAGCTTCGAAAAAGGGGCATTGCAAACGGATGTTGTTTTCATGGACGGTGAAATCTTTGCAAGAGCCAAGTTCTCCCAGGGTGCCGACGCGTACCGTGATGAACTTCTCCCAGTCCCTACTAGATGTTAGTTCTTGCAGCCCTACAAAGGAAGGGTGTCAGCTCGCGCGTGATTCTTACATGAGAGCCTCTTGAGCATCTGCTACGAGGAAGGATGGTGGCTCTGCCATGATAGCGATTTGCTGTGACATTGAGGTGTTGAGGTGAGAGAAAACAAATTTGCGACCGAATATATATTTGAAAAGCGAACGCGTGACGCGCGAGTAGCGTGAAGCACTAGTGATATTCAAGAGAAAGACTCATCACAGGTCGGTTCGGTCAACAGGAAACATCTTCATCCTCTTCTACACCCTCTCTTGAGTCAGCTTAATCGTTGCGGCTCTCCGCGCAGTCGCCCTCGCCCTATACTCAGCCTTCTTAGTCCGCTGCACGAACTATCGATAAGCAACTAGGCCAAAAGCGCGGCCTCGCACAGTAGCCATCAAAAATAGACGCGTCCCATACTTGAAGGACTGCCGTAGATATGAATGTCCCTGGGTTTAGCGGTTCAAACGTCGAGAACAATATACAGTCGTTTATAGAATCATGCCATACAAGTCGGAGAGCAGTGACTGCCAAGAAGACACGGAACAATCTTGCGCGATCTTTTAACCGTGAGGACCAGGCTGGCTTACTTGTTGAATTCGAATAGCTAGGGTGATTGTAGTCGTGATTGCGAGATGGTGGCCAGCAATAGGCATTACCACACTGAGCCAATCCATTTAGTGGGCGAACAGAATCTCATATGATAGAGGCATAGCGCTCCGATACATATTTTATTGTAGCGCAGTATCCCAGAGTGGAAACGCTCAATAGCAGCGGGCGGTTTGATGATCAAGACATGTCCGGCGAAAGCGTCATTCATCGAAGGCGACGAAGAACTCGGGATTTCGGCGACTTCAGGGGTGACAGGCAGATAACCTTGAGAGAGAGGCGATGAGCTCGATGAGGGTATTGACGAGTGGTCAAAGGAATTTGAAGACCTGGATGAGAAGCTGAAACTGAGGAGTGAGCTAACCGCATTAAGAAGTCTCGTGACCTAATTCTACCTCCGCATGTCATGATGCTTTTGTTTGTCGAATCAAGGCAAGGACGTGTCAGGGAATCTGCGAAGGAGATCTGCACATAGAGTGGCAAGTGAGACATGCAAAGTAATTATGTACATTTGAAAAGGATACCAAAGTTTACACTAACTCTAGATCTTGACAGCAACATACAGAATCGCAATACCCATGACATCGGAGTAGGACCCCTTGTTACTCTTCATGCCAGCATACTTCTGGAAATCATAGTTGGCATCAATGAAGACGGTATCGCCCTTCTTCATAGGACCAAGAGCAGAGCAAGTACCCATCTGCTTGATGTGTGCCTCACCGGGCTTGTGTGGACCACCATCACGGCGAACCATAGACTTCATACCAGCCATGCCCTCCATACCCTTAGCAGGAGCAGGTGCCACCGCGCCTGGAGCTGCTGCGGCTGGAGCCGCCGCGCCACCCATATTCATTCCACCTTCATACTCGGCCTTCGAGTTGCACATGACTTGATCGTTCAAGTAGACGTTGACGTTGGTTCCACCATCGTGGAGATGTCTGCAAGGAGTGTCAGTACTGGATTCCAAATTGAACGATTTTAAGTTGAGATTTACCCTCCGACACCCAACATTTGTCCATCGTATGCGCTGGTCCATTTCTTCGAGGCAAGCTTGAACTGCATCTTACCCGTCGGTGGTTTGACAGACGAAGCACCGCAGTTGGTAACGTCGAGCCAGAGAGCCTTCGCGCTCAAGAAGTCGGCTGGCTTTGGACCCTCAATGAATTCGTAGTCCATGGTGATCCATACGTCAAGAGGAGTATCAATCATGTTCATCAGTTCCAATTCGGCGGAGAGAGTATCAGTCTTGGAGATTTGGAACACAGATTTGACCTGGTTCTCAATGACATCGCCGAAAGCAGTTGGCGTTTTCTCGTTGCCGGAACTGAAAAATCGTTCGATTGGCATACCACATACAGCATCCTTGCGGCCAGCTCCAGAAGCGACCATGACGATGTGGTGCAACCACCCGCCGTTTGTAGGCTCGGCCAAAGATCCATTGGCGTATTCTAGACCGGCTTGCATGGTGATTAGACCGCACTCATCAGCGCAAGGCTTCTTCATGCCTGCAGTCACAGTGTTGATCGTTCCTTGCTCTCCCGTCAATATGGAGCTGAGAGTGGTCGCTGAAACTTTCGGAAGCGAGTATTTTCCATATCTGATCTTGACACGCTTGGAGTTGGGAGCGAATTCTTGGAACAAGGGCTTAAGCACTTGAACTTCCGGGGCCATCCCACCTGGCACAAGCTTATCTTGCACGTTGTCAGTACAGTCGTCTCAACGCCGACTCTGCATGAAGCACTCACGTCCTTCCTGCTCACGAGTGAGGCCCTTGTGATAGTCGAATTTGGGCGTATCCTTGGGAGCTGGGGCAGCCAATGCGCTGAGCGCAAGAGATTGCAAAAGAACGAGTGTTGTTGATATCATGGCGAATAAAGGAACGTGATGAGACTTGGGGGCGCAAAGATCGCATGTCACGTAGCGGCATGCTGTATATATTTAAGCATCCAAAATGATCTGCATACAATGGCCGTTTGATTCGAGATTTGCCGCTTGTTTTGTTTATAATCAATGGCAAAGTGAAGTGGCGAGGACGTGCAACGACAGTCAACTATTGATAGATTAAATCGCCTTGCTGGTCGAACATACTCCGTAACAAAGGCGGGTGGTGTCCTACCCTTAGGTACGGCCGAAGAATCATCAGCGAACGGAGGATGACTGCTGAGAAACGCCCTGCAATCGCGAGGTGAAGTTGATCGAGCCAGCGTGGAAACTTTCTCTGATGAATGCGCAAAGCCTGGGTCTGCGTTGAGTTACCAAACCTGTCAGGCACAACTACTACATGTCGCGCAGATGCTTTACAAATCGCATTAGGAACATCTCGATGCAAGTTGCAGGACTGTAGTAGGCCCAAAAAGACAGGTTTTGCCGCGAGGACAGAGTTTGGAGATAATTGACGTTGATGTAAGATACAGCCGACCCGCGGAAGCAAATCTGGGGAGGGGAAGCAAACCTGGGGAGGGAAACATCAAGTTTCCAGAAGTTCTACTGTGGTAGGCGCGTTTTGAGAAAGAACCTTGCCTGTTTTCGCAGCGAGGAACCTTATTGAGCAACAAGAACGTGACGTTGTCAGCGTGGCAGTGGATATTGTATATGTGAAGCGTGTCGGAGCCTGGTGTTCAAGCAGCGCGATCGCGCGAGAATCGTCCAGGAACAGCGCGCGCCTCGCTAGTCATTTCGAAGATCGCGAGGAGATCTGGGAGATTTTATCATTGGAAGAAAGATGGAGAGGCTGTGGGGGTCGAGCTGCGATTCGTTGGTGTTGATGATGATGCGAGAGCGAGGAGCAACGTTTGAAGGCGAAGATCGTTCATGCCTGAGGCTGGAAATCAGCTATCCAGAACTGGAACTGGTTAGCTCAGGGACACATTCATTCCATCTCTTTCCCAGGATTATTCAAGAGGACTGATCCGCCGGAACTCTGAGAGCTCTGCCTGCTACTACACTCATCATGGCATCGAGCAACACACTCCATCGAGAGATCATCAACTCTATGATGAGTCGATGAGACCGCTGGCGAGAAATGAGGATGATAAGTAGATACGGAAAGTATCAAAGAGTTGTGTCGAATATTCGCACCCCACTCGTGTATGCACAGGCTTTTAGGCTATCTACCTTAGTTCTAAGGGAAGGAATTTGCTTTGCTAACCGGGATTGTAGAAACGACATCAATTACTTTTTCTTCATCTCAGTACAACGTGCGTTCAGTAGTCCAGATTTCCCTTCACTAGCAGATATCTCGTGTTGGATCGAGTTAGCACCTGCGATATGCCGGCAGAGCTATGTCTTCATCCTGTCAAGAACCCATTTAGAATACCGTGTAAACTGAGCCAAAAAGACTTCAATACGAGCAACTGTTTGTATTCTTGCGGTATTCGTGCATATTCCTGACACATCCCTCCTATGAAGACGACGACACCTCGACCTTTGATGGCGTCGCGCTCTCATGTACAAGGCCCATTGGTATTGTTCATGTGTTTTTGGATCTCGGAGTTATCTTAGTTCTACTTCGCGGCAAGATGGTCTGCCGAATCCACTTGTCCTGATGTTGGACCCTACCAACGATTCCAGCCCCATCTTCAAATTCTATTAGTCGATCGATCTCCTTGCGAAATATCGCAGGCTCAATAGTGCGCCAACTATCACGGCCGACAAAAACCTCTCGATCTTTCGCTAGCGAACAGATTGCTTTCCAGTCTCGGTCTCCCGTTCTCATCGCTTCCAGCCAAGTACGCATAGCGGGAAGGAGATATTTTTCCAATTTTGCACTGCTAACCAGGCTAATGATCTCATCAAAGTCTGTTTCCGAGTCCCAGGCATTTGATCGGAAGATTCTATTGTCCGATGAACAAAGACTGCAGATCGATGGCTCCTATCAGCATGGCCAATACCAGATCTGAATCATGACACAATCCTAACACTAGGCGACATGACTTCCCTTTGCTATCTCAGAGACTTGGACACTCTCTTACGGCATGTTTATAGACTTTGAGGTGTTGAAGGAACGAGACGCTGGTCTGAATATGTTTCTGACATTCTTCCAATATTAGATGATTATCGAATTGAAGTCTCTGCCAGTAGGGATGGCGCGATGCCTTTGTTGAGACAGACTTGTTCCTTTACACGTAGAAGCCCGGTCGCCAAACTTGAAGGCTGCTTGCTCTCCAAGATTAGGACGAGGTTGTAATGCCATTGTTGAACTAGTGGTGAGAGTGGAGATGTTAAGATGCAGAAGTGAGAGAGAAACGCATGTCTTTGAAAGGCTGAGTACCTGCGATACCTCCGTACCACCATCATCAATGCCGCTAAGAAGATCCGCGGGGACAATGTCTTACTGAACCATATTCACACCAACATTCTCATAAGCCTTTCTCGGCTCACAATTCTCAAGGAGCTAGAATTGTGCGATATGTAGGGGACTTTTCACGTATCTCAAATATGGGGACAGAGCATGACCGATGAAGAGTTTGGCCAACAACTTTTCATTTACCTTCACCGTGGGTTCAAGGTGTTAATAGAGGCTGGTGAAGTGGCCGAGGCGTGTTTGGACAAACTTTAGATATGGACGACGGTCTGGCATGGTGATGAAGCGTGGGAGGATATAATCATGCCAATGGCCCGTCCAAAATGCTCAGGCCTCTGAAGCCTGGAGACAAGTATGATCTTTTGAATGAGTCGACTTGGCCGTAGACAATGGCATGGGTCAGTACTAGTGCGCCATTGAGCATACCAGAGGATTCATTAGAAACTCAAAGTCGCTTTGATGTAGCCATTGCGGATGGCGTCGAAAATCTCATCCTCCAAACGAATATGAATTGGATCCATTGTTCGGGCGTTGCAAGTTATCTTTTATGACAGAATTGATAATCTTGAAAATCTTGATTGATCTGCAAAATGGTTAGATCCATTGGAAATTCAAAAATTACACTATACATTTCTGTATTTGGTTACGGAAAATCCACGCTCTAATTTCGTGATCTTAAATCCTAAAATCTACGCACTTTCCTCTCTTTCCAGGTTGCCATACTGCCCCTTGTCCGTAACGCCACCAGCTGTTGCTCCCGTACTACCCTCACTAACAAACCCCTTGGCATTCCTTTTCTCAAATTCCAACTCAGCCAAACGAGAAGGGTTCCTGCCAGATTCGATATCCGCATAACTGGCGTTAGATGCACCCGAATCAAAGCCTCCTTCTGTTAAGTTCTTTCCCTTGGGTTTGTCTCCTCTCAAGTCTAAACTTTGCGAAGTTGGTGCAGCACCGACAGTATGTGCCGACCCGGTTCCCCCAACGGTTTTATATTCTCCCTTCGTCTCGTTCAAACTTTTGCTCGCATTGAGGGATGCGGACTCGCCCCATTCTTCTGTTGCCAGACGGGCTTCGGCATCCGGAGCTGGGCCCAGTGTTGTAGCTCCGGAGGTGTCCTTGTTTGCGGCTGTTGAGCCGGCTGCTTTTTGGCCGGAGATGCTGGCGTGGCCGTCTGCGAATTGGCCGCCTGATCTGAGGGAGTCGGCTGCGAGGGAGTCCTTGATGATTTCGCCGGTTGATTCTTCGATTGGGTTTGGAGCTGGTTCTTTTGTCTATTGGCTGCGAGTTAGTGGGATGAGCATGGAGAGGGTAGGGAGACTGGATACCGTTCTTGGTGCGTAAGACATGTTGAGAAGCTGTTCGTTATTGAGGCTTGGGTTAGAGTGTATGTGTGAACTTGAAGATTGAACAATGGATCTAAAATCTGGGTATATATGGCTCATCAAGAAAGGATATCTATTGTCAAGTTTTCAACTCAACGGTGGAGAAGCTGACGTATGAACGACATAGCTGAAAACCCTTTCTGGATGTGACATCACCAGACATGATTTGCCTACCCGATGTGCGCATGCTATTGCTTGTTTTTATTATCAGGTATCTTGGGTTTGCGGGAGGGATATTTTGTCCCAAAGTGTAACATGTGTTGGTGGTATCAAGGACTTGGGGTGAAAGAGAAGAAGAGAAAGGCAGTGCCCGCTCATCTCGTCTGAAAATAGAACAGGCTCAACGACAACATCGCCGAGTTGCACCTCACGGACCTTGTGAAAACTACCTACACAGTACAGCCTTGCTCATATCGGAGCCCCCGTCACTCGCAGCATCTTCTAGTCTTTGAACGACGAGGTTATCTATACACCGGCTGCGCAATTTGCCCGTGAGCATTCTTGAGTGCAGCTGCAATCTCATGTCATGGTTCAAGATGAGGCTCCTCAATACTACCACCCTTGAGCTGAAGGAGTTCTTGTATAAGAAAATCCCCCAAATACGCCAAACTATCGCATACATGGAAAGAAGAGGGGGCTTTATTCGAAGAGTTGCAGGCTGGATGTGGGAATCACAAGGAAGGATACAAGAAGATCGAGCTATGCAGCAAACAGGCTGTGAAAGATGGATAGACGTGCAAGGGTGGGTACAGATAGACATGCATGATACAATTCAAGATCAAGAGTTTGACTGGAGGTTGACTTTCAAAGGTGCCGCATCCAAAGACGTCGAAGGCTGAGCTTTCCGAGGCCGTCACAGCATGTTCCGCTGGTATAACAACTCCAAATCTGCTATGTTTACCTACCTCCTAGCTGATGTATCATCTCGGCGAAAATTGGCAGGATTCAGTACTTTTAACGAGCCGATAGCACCTACGCGATTGACGTTGCCAAAACCACTGCATTCCAGCTTCGAGTGTTACCTCAGGTTCTACTCGTCTAATCGGCAATGGGTATCTTGGTTCAGGGATGGAGCTAGCAGAACTTACTCCTATTACCGCTGGCCTCTCGGCACGCGCTACACGCGATGACACCTCCCTGGATATGTTCAACGTCGACCAACAAGTGTCGCGGACGTCACGATGAGAAACTACAAAGACTGAAGTCGCGGTGTATTGTCTCATGGAGCATCTCGATGTGAACATGCCGCTACTATATGGTGAATGCGAAAAGGCCTTCAGACAGCTCTAAAAGGAGATAATGAGAACATCCAACGATCAGACTCTTTTCGCGTGGACGGATCTCACTGGCTCGAAGAAGCAGCTGGCCCTTCTGGCATCATCACCTGTTGAGTGCAACATACCATAGAGTCGCTACTTCGCCCGTCTTGACAGCATGTCCGCCCTGGAAAGTCAAGCAATCAGGATCTAAGTTGCTCGCGCTGGGCGCTTGTTCGAGTGTCAAGCTGCGAGTACAGAAATCGGGCGGTGGTCGGACTAAGTGCCGTGCCCTCTTCGCGCCACAAGACACAGTCTCAACATTTGAAACACCATCCGAATCTCAAGCTCTGTTAGACAGAAGGAAGTGGGAAGATGACCAAATCGCAGTTTGATCAAATATTTAGAGCTCGATGGTTATCAGAACGCTGGATCGTTTTGATGTCGGCAGACTGGTCGTATGAAAGGATCTCGATGATCAATATCTGCTATCCAGCATTTGATCCGCAAACCCACGAAGTTCGGTAGTGAAGCAGATCCAGGAGTGTGGGAGAAGCGGAAAGCAATGGGATGGTCCGGCGTACAGTCAGTTTTCAAGAAGGCTGGCCTAGGAGGTAGGAGTGTGGGAGTGATGAGGAAGAGGATGAGGCTGAAGGTCAACCGGATATTCGGAACTGGAGACGAATGGGCGCCAATTCGGAACTGGAGACGAATGGGCGCCAATCCGGATCTGAAGCAAAAGGAAGCGTAGATAGATGAAGCGATGAATCAATCAATTGCGAAAATAATCGGCTCGTAGTACACAGTCGCTACTAGTAACAGTATATCAACGGCACGTGCTTGCTCTCAGCCTCCTGTGAAACTCGCGTCAAGGATAAGCGCCGAAGTGCGAGATGTGCTGGCCAATCATCACGACGACTCACTCAACCCCATCACGTCTGTGACCTCCTCGCGTTTCATACGTGATGGATGTGAAGCCATTCGACTGCGGAAGTGCACATCATACGGCCAACATGGCCACGAATACGAAACACACGGCAAATGGATGGCGTCTGCTGTTCGCGGTTGATGGCCTGTCGCCATGACCAACTGGCCCAGCTGTTTCTGTTCGTCCACAGTTGTTCGCTTCCATTTCCGGACACTCTGATTCCCGTGGTTGGCATCTGGAGGCTATCCGTGTCGCAGAGGCTGTATCTTGTCTCCTCTAGCCCCTCTCCCTCTCCCTAGGTACCGTTGAGCTGCGCTCTAAGCTTCACCATCACTTATCAACAGGCTGGCCCTTTTCTCCTACGACGCTTGCTTGCTGCCCTCTCTCTGTACTATTCACACCTGAGCTCTAGGTCTACTTGCTGGTCTCGAGATTTGAGAAGCTTGAGGATTGGAATCCTGTGGAGCTGACGGCATTTAGCAGATACTTGAAACATCTGCACCATCGAAGTGCAAGACGAGCCAAACGCATAAGAAACGGGGTGGAAGGCTTCTCGGAGACTTGCAACCATTGGATTTTCTGGAAGACGAGGGACGGTGAGAATAGGATCCAGCTCTCGTTCGGCTCCTACGCGCCATTTTGGAGAACGAGGACTTCGTACCGCTGTTAAGAGCAACCGCCGTACAGAAGCACGATCACAACAAGTCAAGCTAGTCCTAACAATACGCACACAAAGGCAAGACAACTGCTTTGTAGCAAGGAATCAGCCTAGGCCTCGTAAGTATGCTGTCCGAACGTCCTTCCTACACCCCACGTCTCACAGCCTTTTCGCAGGAATTACTATATTCGGTATACCCCCAGCCAGACTCTCTGGATTCTCCCTCTCTTGCGCACACGCATCAACCAATCTTGCGACGTGCTTCAGCACCCAAAGCGTTTACTCGACCTTACAACATAATCACAACACCATGCGATTGTCACCAAAACCACGAAGGATTGTAGTCGGACTGCTATCATTCTCCGCTCAAGCATCGGCCGTCGCTCTCTCAGACTTCACACCAAAGGCGACGAACCTACCAGCACAATGTAATACTGTTTACTCCGAAGCGATACCTGGATGCACCTTCGACGACTTTCAGAAAGCAGTTTGCTCGAAGGCATGTCTGGCAGGATTGGTGGAGGTCAACGCGCTGGTGGCCAACAATTGCCAGGCGGCGGATGTGGAAGAGACGAGCATTCTTGGGCTATTCAAACTAGGCAAGGCGATACAAGTGCTGTGTAACGTGGCTGTGGTGACAACTACGACGGGCTTGGGAGTCAGTACGACCATACCCCTGATGCCAATGCCAACAACACAATCGATATTGAGCACGACAACGACGCTGCTTTCGACGACGAATGTCACGACGACGAGTGCATCAAGCTCAAGTGCCTCCACCTCTGCGCCACCAGCTCCCTCCCAGCCTGCTCCTTCGACGAAACAGAGTACAACACTAGCAACGACACAGCCAGCATCTACGCCTCCGACATCTTCGATAATCAGCACGCCACCACCGCCTACCGCAGCTGCAACATCACAAGCGAAATCAACATCGGCGAGCAAGACGAGCACATCACCTGCTGAGGCAGAGTCGATACGATCAGGCAATACCAATAGTGGAGGTGGCAGTCCATTCGACAACATCAATAACTCAGGCGCAGTAAGCATGCGAAATTTTGCTCAGCTTGGGTGTGGTCTCTTCGCATCGATTGTGCTGGGAGGCTACCTCGCTTTGGCGTAAGCACCCACAACCTCCATAAAAGTTGCGATCATATAACGAATTGCTCATCGCGGTCGCCACAACTTGTCCAAAACATTGCCCTCCTGTACATACACTCTTTACGAAAATTTCCTTGTCATCATCATAACGCATTGAACGATCCTCACGGCCTCGGGGTTTGGGATAGATATTCTCACGGGGCAGCGGCTGGCGTTTGACTTTATGGTACCGCATTCTGAGTCTTGGGTCACACGAATTTTGGTAATTTTGGAATTCTTTGGGCGGACTTGTTATTGTGAAGACTTTGTCACCATATGAATGAGTTGTTGATACCATAACGACGGCTGGTTTGAATCATGTTTTTGAAAGAGCAGGGGAAACTATAGAGCTGTTGTATATATCTTGGCTTTGTCCGATTAACTACTAATGTTGAGTTTTGTTTTCTTTGTCAGTTTTGTTCGTGACAGTGGGTAGGAAATGCCAAAGAGGTTTTGTCCAATGAACCCCTCTTTTTCTGTTTCGGATTGGAAGATTCTGGGCTGGGTCGATTATGGGCTGGGTTGACTTCTAGAAGAGCCCGGTCTAGGAGTTGTGTGTTGCACCTTGTACATCGCGATGTGGAAGATAAGTTGAGGTATTCTTGGAAACTCTGATTTTGAAGAATTGTCCAGGTTGCTTGGATGTGGCTCATTGAAAAATCGATCATATCATAGGGTCTCGATATTGAGTTGCAGCCCTTCTCCAAGTTGTGGGTGCGAAGCTGAGTCGAAGTTGGGTTGACAGGCGAGTGTGACCACAATGTTCTTTATCGTGAGTGGCAAAACGAGGAGAGTCCCAAGGTTCCCTCGCTGTTAACATGGTAGGACTGGCTGGTTGAGGAAGAGTGAGTTGCGCTGTCAGAGCGACGGCAATTTTTTTCATTCCTTGCGCGCTTTCGCGCTCTCACCTTCACTTCTCCTCCATAGTACATTTACATCAGCTTAAGCGACCATATATCTTGTTTACAGCGATTAGAAATCTATACAAGACATCATCGCACAATACGATATTATGGACAAAACTCGACAACCTCTACGTTCCTGGTTAACGAACGAACCTGAACCAAGAGAAAGATCAGCTATGGCCTACTCCAAATCTACAGCAACGACTCCAGTCGATGCTCAAAAATCACTAGTCGAGTCTCCTCGAGATACCGAGATCAGCGACACGACTCCAGCACCAACGACCATGACATCCGATTCTCCTATCCCAAGTTTCAACTACATGTTTGAAGGAGAGGAAGAGTCATCTGATGATGAACTTCTGGATCCTATGAAGCGCGATTCCAAATTTCTGAGATTTGAAGATCTGAGAGTGAAAGAGCGAGGAAATTGCTTCGAGGCTTCTTATACCCAGGCTATGCACGGATGTTTGGTCGGTCATGCCAGAACTGCTAGCGAGTTCCTTCAAAGGGAAGCGGATTCGGATGCTGCTTCACTGCATAGCTCGACGGTAGCAGCCATTGCGCTGGCTTCGACATCTATTGTTCATCTTCCAGCCGCTACGAAAGAGGAGAGAACACTAGGTGTACCTGTCATCGGGTATTCGTGGAGCATGAAAAAAACGCCTACACCTAGCGAAATTGTCAAGACAAAGTCGGCGGGTCCGAGTTTGTGCAGGGTGAGGGCTAATACATATTTGCCACCTACGCCTAGAACAACGAGTCTGTGGCATAAGACGAAGTTATGGTTTAAGAGAAAGCCGAGTAGGATTCGTCATGCTTTTTCTCGTCGGGAGATTGAGGATATGAGGTGTGCGGGTACTACGATGACACATTCGAGTGTACATGTTGTTGAGGACGAAGATGAGAAGGGAAGATCGAGATCAAGGTCTTCAAGGGAACTTTCTGCGAGTCCTACCCTTCTTCCAGAGAAAGAAGAAGAGATCATGGAGATTGCAGTTCCTAGAGAAGAGGCCATTTCGAGCGAAACAAGCACGATGAATCAGACGAATGGCGCACAAGAGTACTCACACGGTCGCTCATCACCCAAGCTCCCTGATGACTCTGAGAAACCAGAGATGAACAGCACGACTCCAGCGAAAACATGGAGTAAACCAGATCGTTCAAGGTCCTTTCGAAGTGGAACTCAGGCACGTGGAATGCGAAGTTGAGGTTGAGGGAATTTAAAGGTCGGACTTGGGCTCAAGATTTGTAACTATTGGGCCATGATAGTGGCGATGTATGGGTTTTGCCTGAAGGCTCCAGGATACACGGAATTGATAAAGCCATGGTGGTGCTGCCTGCCACAATGTCTCATCTATCCATTGACTAGGCTGAAGAACAAGTGGCTCATCAGCCTCGTGACACAGCCTAGCCTAGCGTGATTGGGCGGCAATCTTGTGCAAGCACCGAATGACCGAACAACAATCACATCACAAAATCCCATGCCTGGCCTTGTCTAACACCTCGCAAACGGCCATATAGGCCTGGCTGTCCCCCTTCTTGATTTCCGCTTTCTTTGCACATTCCTACGTTTCACGCTTTGACCGTGTCGTACCGATCTTTTGCCCCTGAAGTTGATCTCGTTAGCAACCATGCTTGAATCCAGCTTTCACGATCCGCTTTCTGCGCAGATCAACGCCAAAACGCGGTATGTCATCCGCATGAAGCAAGGCATTCCGTGACTTCCGCATGCTTCTTTTCTCGGCGTGGAGGCCTTCTTGCTTTGTGAACCACTGATACTAGTAATGTGATAGTTCTCATCATACCATTTTGAACCGCCTCATTACCTCTCGCCTCCAACTCTGCCTTCCTCCGAATGCCTCAGGTCCTGAGATCTACGCCGGGGGCATTGCGCAATTTGCACACATTTTCCTCGCGTTCGAGAAAGTATGGGACGAACTTATCGGTGTGGACGGGGATTACAAGGGCCTTGAAGAGACGTGGGAAGCCCTCGATGAACAGTATCCAAATGGCTCGGCAGCAGATCTTCTTTCCTATCTACGATCGTTGCGGCCTTATGGACTCGCTCGGACACAACGCCTCCATGCAGATTCGGCGTATTTTCAGGGCATGGAGCGTGCGAATGAGGTGCTGAACGGATTGAAGGAGAGCAAGGCTGTTGAGGATTTTGCGGCGCATATACGCTCTGAGGTGCGTACGAACCCGCATTTGCTTGTCGCTTATGCCTGGACACTTTACATGGCCATTTTCTCCGGAGGCCGCTGGATTCGCGCCCAGCTTCATGGCGCCGGGAAGGATTTTTGGGCGGCATCAAGCACGGCAGAATCAGTCGAGCCGGACGACAATGAGAAACCCACACTCGAGGAACTCAGGAAAGTCGAGAGTCTCGGTCTTAGCCTTTGGTTCTTCGACGGCGACCAAGACGGCGAAGATATTAAAGCAGAATTCAAGAGAAGGCTAAATGACGGCGAACATATCCTCACACCCACTCAGCGAGACGACATCATGCTGGAATCTCAGGACATATTCGATAGGTTCAAAGCTATGGTGGATGATCTTGACGCTGCTTTCCTGGCAACTTGCTTTGATCACGCGCCAGTCGATATACCGTCTACAAATGCGATTCCAAAGGTTCAGACACTTGAGAAGAAGGCTTCGGAATATTTATCCGAAATGCCTGGGTATGCCGGATTGGCTTTGATCATTAGTGGGATCAGCTGGTATGTTGTGTATCATGCTGGCACTTGGTCTTAAGTCATCTTGCGCAGATCATCTTTTGGGGGTATGGCTGCTCTTCGCGCTACCTCTTTTGTATGCTATGGATGCTTCTTTGGCTTTGGAGTTTCGGTTTGGGCATTTTTGTTTGATACCCTGATAGACTTGACGATCACAATTGGAACATGATATATCTTTATTTCTCTTTTGACAGTCTGGATTCGTTGAATCCTTCTTTAATGCTAGTGAGTATAGCCTTTGAGCAATGTAGAGTGACCTTGGTGGTTTCCGAGCCGCCCAAAGGGGTTTTTTTTTTTGGAATCCATACCAAGACGCCATGAACGTATGCACTATACGCGGCTCAAAAATCGCGAAGTCTTGGGCCTGGAGATGAAATCAGCTGCAGAGCATGCAGACACGAGCAGATCAGCCAACCTTTATTGGCATGATTTTCTGCTGTGGCCTCCGATTTCGGATCACAACGCCACGACAACATCTGCTACATGGCCATAGACGGGAGGGGGTTTGAGCCCCAAGACGTATCTTAAACGTCGAGTAGGTACACCCAGATTCTCTTGGCTTCGCTAGGACACATGTTCGGCAATGGCTGATGTCTTGACAGCTACTAGGTATGTCCGTGACATCTACGGAAATGGTCAGGACTGAGGATTTCTCAGTGTCGAGGACCACCTTGACGCTGGGTACCTATCTCCTAACAACGCGCGGCCCCCCTTTTCCTCATTCAAAGTAAGTGTCAGAGGAGATTGGCAAAGAGAATTCACCCAAATCTGGTGATGAATTTCCATTTACCTCTCAGAATTAAGATATGGGAATAGAACCCCACGGCATCATGCCAGAATCAGGACCAGCGGGAGTGTCGACAGGAGGTAGTGGCCAATTTGAAACACTCCAGAAGTAGTGCTTTCTTGCCTCTGCCTACCTCTTTCTAATGCTTTGCGTCCGTTGGTAACATACCACTCCCTTGTTTCTAACTCCTCGATGGCTCCATCCATGAACAACTAATGTTTCCCCTATTCGTTCTCATGATGTCAAAATCCATTTGATTTTAAGCCTCAATCGCTCCAAAAATGTGTGCACGAAAGATGTTCGTACGAATACCGAGGGTCGATTTCACGATCGTCTCGCTGCTGAAACAATTCAACCGATTATCCGGCGAAGAATGAATGCGAGTTCCTGCGATTTACGTTATTGGAGGTTGTAAATCACATGTCCTAACAATAGCAAGACAGGTAGTATCCCCTGATTTGTTGTGTCCCAGAACCTAAGTTCCGTCACTCAACATTGTCCTATTTGTTCCCATTCAACTCTGAAACTTCCACCCCCGGATGGTCCACCACCAGTATATATCTCGGCCCCAGCCGTCTGGCTGAGAGTGAAATCGGGAGCCCTGGGCCCTAACCGCCCTTCTATGACTTTGACTATAATTGATTTGCCTCTGCCAGCAACGCGATCGCCAATACAATGCTGGCCAGCACCAAATGCCGCTACACAACGAACTCGGTAACATTGGCCACACGCTGCACCGTTGTTCCATATGTAAGATCCTACTTTGGCGAAGTAACCACCGGGTGGGAATGCTGCTTGATCGCCGCCGAAACATTTGTTGGGAAAATATGGTGGTTTGTATGTGGATGCCGAAGCAATTTCACCACATAGGCCCAGATGTGCGAACCAAGAGAGTGCGATTAGAGCTGGGGCTTTCATTGCGAGTTTTGGGCTATAAATATTAGCGATGGAGAGAGCTGGTCGGTAGAATCCTATCTTACAGGAACGACGTGGTAGTAGGGTAGGAGTGATCAGTCACTAGGTCTTTATCGTGTTGGAGTCTGTGGAATACTGTGAATTCGAACCAGGTGTGTACACAGTGGTCGGTCATCTGAAGCGCGGGGAAACGCAGAGAATATATACACCATGGTCATTACTACAGCAATCTGCTTACTGTTAGGCCTGGTTATTTAGTAATGCCTGTCGTGCTTAAGCTTTAAGTACTCAGTTCCGCCTTACTGTGGTACCTGGTGATTTAAATGCTAGTACAGTGGTAGGCGGAGGTGGACGTCCACCCAAGGGCGTGTTCGAGAGGATTGAATGGATTGGCCAGATTTCGAGCTTATGGACGTTACTATGTAGTCGGGCCACACTGTAGGACCTGACCCTCGCTGCGAAGTGGTGCGATGGGACGATTCTTCGTATGGTCCGACTTTGGCTCTTAAACGCAGCCAATGCGGCCAATGCTGGCCAATGGTGAGGTGTTCGAGGGATATTGGCCGAGATAGATCCTGGGGCGAATCCAGTGAACTAATCCAATCGTAGCTATTTTTAGCT
Organism: Venturia pyrina ICMP 11032; assembly: GCA_000738655.1. Taxonomy (NCBI): domain Eukaryota; kingdom Fungi; phylum Ascomycota; class Dothideomycetes; order Venturiales; family Venturiaceae; genus Venturia; species Venturia pyrina. The sequence goes on along the minus strand of JEMP01000101.1, from coordinate 63,441 downwards.
GGGCTTAAAGAGTTGGATTAATATATCGCGACCACCAAGGCGTATCCTACTGTGTAATACACCCTTTACTTTCAAAGTGGAAGGAGGACATGGAAAATATCAGGGGTCAAGAGTTAGTACTGTATAACAGCCGAGAATGGCTTCTTGCGAAGTACAGCTGATTGGGTTCAGGCAATCCAGATACATTCAGTGTAGAATACCTAGCCTCGGAGACTCGGAGAGGAACCCGAGCATCCTGTATTCTACACAGTAGACCCAAATCAATCCCGCATGAATTATCGTACGATTTCGTGTCAGGCTCATTCTCGTATTATTCTCGTGTTTGGCTTGTCATTGATGAGCGTTTCTAACCACCATGATATCACCCATCTACATAGTATATAGCGAGCGAGGTTCTTCGCCATGTGCAGCGGAGACAAATTCTCCGGTGCCGAGCACCGATTTACCATGTACTCGGACATACACAGTACGCTATTTTTACATACTGATACATGCATATTACATGTGTTCAAAGGCAATGCATGTCCCAGTACCCGTGCGGAGTATGTCGGGGCACGGCGCAGTACTACACAGTATGTACTTACTGCGGTACATTTTATCGATGCATGTGCGTGTGGAGACTTTAGCTGGGATATTTTTGGCCGTGCCTTGCGAGGTTGGGAAATATGGGTCCTCGTGCTCAGAGATACCCGCGTGGGAGTGAGAGTGAAAGCCAAAGCCTTTACGGATCTACGCAGTAAGTGAATACAGTCGGTTGAGAGGGCGAAGATATGAGAAGTGCTGATGAGTTGAAGTGAAGCAGATATTCTAGGTCTCACTCGAGGGCAACTCACCCCGTCTACATGGACACCTAATGGTGATGGAAATCGTTATCTATTGAACTGATGTTGGTAGCTGGCAAAACTCAACACCAATGGACGCCCGTGGACGTATATATGTGCTCGTGCTTAGCATTCACTTGTTATTATGACTACTGTGGTACCAATTGCAATCGCAGCTGCGCATACATACAAGCGTTTCGAATACTCCCGTTCAACCGTGATGTTTTGAGCTCGTTCTTGCAAGTCTAAACACTGTCACTGTTGACTATTGACTGCTGCTTTGAAAACTATCTGATCTCAAGCGATCAAGTTATCGTTGCAACTTGTACTACTGAAATCGATCCACATTCAAATAATCCAATCATGTACGAAGTGGGCCGAATACCATGGTATAGCGCGTCGGCCCGTCAACGCGGCTCGGGGAACGACAAAAAGCTGCTTAGCTTTGATGCAAGGAGTCAGCTTCTCGGGGACAAGGCTGAATATAGAAGTTGCTTACTAACTGATTACTCGCATCTTTCTAGAGACCCAGGCGGCAGGTCAGTATCTCTCGGCCAAGAAATGGTTCAATTGCCAATATGATTCTCCAAGACGAAATTCGCATCCTCATTCTTCTGCCCCACGACGGAAATAGCGGGGCTCCGATAGAATGCCATCTCCAAGTTTCGTCACTCGAAAAATCTCCTGAATATGAAGCGCTCTCATATGTGTGGGGAGATCAGAACACCTTAATCGATATCCAAGTTGCGAGGCATAAAGTCAGCATCACGAAGAATCTACACGCCGCGCTGTATCGATTGCGCTTGAGAGACAAGAAGCGAGCCTTGTGGATCGACCAGCTTTGTATCAACCAATGGGACACGAGGGAAAAGGAGCAGCAGGTGCGGTTGATGCGGCGAATCTATTCTCAGTGCCAGAGCTGTGTCCTCTGGATGGGCGAGATACCAGAGGAAGTCAGCGAGGCTGAGGGCAACGAGGCACTCGGGCTACTCAAGTACATGGCAGAAGTGTATGATGCGGGGAGCGACGAGGAAGTCTCCGTTCCTCGTTTTCTGGACTCTGATGTGTCGTTTGAAGGCACGATCAAGGCATTGAAAGCCTTATCCATGGAGCAAAATCCGTGGTGGGAAAGAGTGTGGACTGTCCAGGAGGCTGTCCTTCCCGCAGAAAAGGTTCTATTGTGGAGTTCGTTGATTTTGCCATGGACAACAATGAGACAAGCCACGCTTACTTGGACTCAAATGACGCCGGAATGTCTATATATTCGGCTGAAGGAGCCTTGGAAAATGAAAGTCATGGCTGGCATGATGGCCATGATTGTTTGGTTGGATATTGCGAAGCTCCGACATGATCGTCCTGTCTTCTTGGTAAATCAATGGCGTTTTCGTGAGGCTACTGATCCACGCGATAAGATCTATGCTCTGATGGGATTGTGCTCGAATGGATCAATGCCATCCATGGAGAAATGCAACTACGACATGTCAGCTGTGGATGTATTTTGTGATCTGACCTTCGATCTGATTAGAAGTGAAGAAGATCTCTTCCCTCTTATCATGGACCCTCGGTTGGAGATTGAGAAAGCAACGCCCGGAATTCCGCGCTGGGCATTAGATGCATCACATATTTCAGAGTGGAATACGGACTGGTTCCATCTATATGCCTGGCCCAGTTACAACGCACATGGAGGGAAAGCGCCAGACCTTACCAGGATTCTGAGTCGACGGGAGGCTACTAGATACATGTTAGAGGTAGAAGGGGTTCTGGTCGACACTATCGCGGTGGTTGGAGAGCCAGCCATGTCTGGGCGCGACAAGGAGGTTGATCCTCAAATTAGGCGCGAGCAACTCCGGGATTGGGAGGCTCTCGCGAAAGAGCATGTCAAAAGAGGTGTCTCAGAATCCGACGCCTATCCAGGAGGTTACACGCTGCGCCAGGCGTTCGGGAGGCTCATTCTGGGCGATCTATTAAGAAACGGCGAGCAAAAGGTGGAAGCACCGGCCGATGAAGAAGATGTAGAGAGTGTCTACAACTTCATGGAATCGGGCAAGCTGTATTGGACCCATCGAACCATTCAAGGCAGTATGAATAATCAGAGATTCTTTGTTACAAAGACGGGGTTGATGGGCATTGGTCATATGGACACACAGCCGGGAGCAGAGGTCTGGGTTTTTCATGGGGGCAATTTCCCATTCACCATCATACCGCGTGAGGGGGAAAGGGAGGACAATTACGATTTTGGAGGTCGGTGTTATGTGCAGGGAATCATGAACGGGGAGGCCTTTCAACGTGGGATGGTACCACGGACGCTGATGCTTCACTAGAAAGATCCGTCTAAGAAGCCAATCTTCAAGTCAGCTCAAAACGGACAGGCAAGCCATACTTTAGCAGCCCAATATAGAAATCGCTGAAGCCATTGGAAATGCTTGATCCAGACGATAATAATGTAAAGGCAAAACATGCTCTTGAGAAACGATAAAATGTGACTCTGTTCCACTCGAACATTATCGGGAATGATACCCAAGTACATTCAAAGGGCAAAGTTGGGCGAGGGAAAGAGGAGTCGAGGTGATAGGAGCTTTTTGAGGAGCAGCAGGATGAGTAAAATTTCACGGGTGGATGGTGATGGTGATGGTGTGTATGAGAAAGGGGAGAGAGTTGTGAGGAGATGAAGTCGGGGTCGCACAGTAGATAGCTCGCTCATGACTCGATCCTTCCAAGGTTCCAAGGGAGGTAGCTAACCTTGTAGATAGGCGCCAACCCTCGACAATTATCCTATGATTCTTATCCGTATACATCTTCCATTGGGTGTGGAGAGAAACACATCACTGGCAGAATGACTTTGAGCAATTTCAGACCCTCCATCATGTTGATTTCGGGCCAGGGGATTTCGATGGAGAAGCTGAGCCTGATCTCTTTTCCTCCAGAAATTCATTGAAGTACGGGATATCATACGTTGTAACCACATCCTACACAGTACCCAGCCTTCAACACGCCGCACCTCCGCCAGCACCAGCAGCCCCACCAGAGCTCGCAGCTTTCGCTTTGTCATGCAGGGCCAATGCCAGCGCAACGGGCAGGAACATGTCACACCCAGCAGCGATAGTTATGTGATACTCTGCCTTCATCTTCCAATTCTTTCTCTCCACAACAGCCACATCCAAATTGCCCCATCTCAGCGTCCCGGAAATGAATCTGGCTTTCATGTCTATCTCAACTTGCCTCGCGCCATCAACCACGTTCGCAAAGCTCACCACGCTTCGCGTACCCATAAATCGACTTTTGGCCGACAGATTCCAGATATTTTGACCTGAGCTTGTTTCGGCATAGTACTTGCCTCGCTTATGATGGCGAAGCTGGCAAAGTTGGGTCCCTTGAGCGTTGGTGAATGTTTTTCTTCGGGAAAGAGATAGGGATTCGCTTGTGATGGTGAGGATGGGCGTGCCGTCTTGTAAATATACGTTAAAGGTTTTTTGGAAGTAGTCTGCTTTCATGATGATGGTTTCTTGTTTTCGCGCGATGAGTTCGGGGAATATAGCTAGGCCTGGTGACGGGAGGGCGGCGAGAGTTGATGCCATGATCTCAATAGTGTCTGTCGCTGGGTTGGATCTCTGTTGTTCGCCGGAGGTAATCGAGTAGTATGTTTCGTGTCGACGGAGTGACTTGTCGAAGTATTGGTGAGGAGGTAGGAAGTGGGTTTGTCGCAGCAGCGAGCCCAATTGCGGCTCAATAAATCATTTGAATGCCTTGAGGTCGTAACTCCATGAATGGCTGCAGTCCCGACACGAGCAACACTAGACATGGACATGTAAGCACCAACTGGTAGTCGCGAGGCTGTGGTCGCTTGTCACTCAGATCGACAGTCGAAATTCACGTAACGAGGATAGGATCATCAATAAGCGCAGGCCTCAAGACCCCACAGGCCCATACACAGATTGTACAGAGTACAGATGACCTCGCGATACAAGGCAGACAGCTGTGCTGGACACTGTGATCAAGTGACGATCCGGTAGCAGTCTTCCGACTTACTTCTCGTTCTCGGATTTCGTTCCCTAGACACAGCTCTTACTGATGCGATTGCTCCGTTGTGGCAGTATTTTGGGAACATGTCGAGTACTGTGTAGGTACAGGAAAGGTCAATACCCAAGGGGTGTTCCTAGTCGTAGGCGGTCCCCGAGCCCGAGGTGTTGAAACGGCGGAGCAAAGCATGTCTGGGGTTGCATCCCATGATCCTTCGCTGGGTTGCCCTCTGCAAAATAGCGGGTCCCTGTTGAGCCTCATGCCTAAGTACCCAGTTTCGTCTTTGTTTCCATACAGTGAGGCGGATGCGCCAATTCACAACCACAACCTCACCAACCCTTTAACGGGACAACACAGCTTTATCCTTCATCCCATACTTTTATTCTTGCTATTTACCACCGGCACACTCAGGATCGCTCATCTAGACACTTCTTGAAGCCCAAATCTTGCGTCGAGCAACGACTTCCGGAACTACAGACGAGCGATCTCATCTTGAACACCTGGGAATTTTAGGTGGAACTATACCTTTACCACCTAACGAAGGTATCTTACAAACCATGGCGCAACAACAACAACAGCAGCAACAGCGACCGCCGCCACCTCCGCTGGAAGCTCTCCAGGGGATCATGAACGGGCTGGTACATCCCACCTGCATACACAATGGATGCTATGACCCAGCTCATCAAAGCTAACGCGCGTCAGCTTGCCCTCCTTGGAAGTATTCTCTCCGATCCCAACCGCCGTAAAGACGTCAACCAACGCTACGCCATTCAGAAACTCTTCCCAGATGCCAATTCACGATTTCACGATGCGCTCGACAAGCTCGAGGATGACCTGGCCAAGGCCAAGGCGATAATGCGACGGGATCTTGCAGCTTTGAGAGCTGAGAAGAGGAAAGAGGCAGAGGCGAAAGAGAAGAAAGCTCAGGGTTTGTCTATAAGTCCTGAGATCACAAAATCGGCCTTACCAGAAACAACCGCCTCTACAACTGTAAAAGTCGAACCGCAGGATTACGCGCCTGAGACGAATCCAGAAGAGCAACCGGCTAAAGAACCTTCTCCGGCAACTATTCCCCCTCCCTCCGAACCCATACCCGCCTCCCCCAAAGACAAACCCGAAACCGAAACCATCAATCTCGAAGAAAATGACGCGTCGAATGCGATGGATACATTTGATATAGACGATCTGTTTGGAGATCCAGGAGAAAACGAAAACGAAAACGAGAATACAGTTAATAGTATAGACATGACTGATTTCCACTCTCCATCCAACGATGTCCCATTACTAGCCGGCCTGGAATCATACGCTAACATGCCAGACACATCTCTGCCCGAATCGAGCGGTGCAGGTATACCAGCGGGGACAAGCAGCGCCATGGAAAACGATAACGGCGGGTTGGATTTCTCAATGTTAGGGATTCCCGAGACAAGCGTGGCAGATGATAGCAACGCCGGTCTTGGTATCGATGGGTTAGATGGCACAAACCACGGCACAATGAAGGACACAGGTACAATGGAGGATGGAAATTTGAGCAATTTGAACGAAGCAAGCGGTTTGGGAGTGTCTGGCGATGGAATTGATGGATTGGGCGTTGTGAGCCTAACGGAGGAGGAACAGAAGAAACAGAGTGGAATGGATGATGATTTCTGGGCAGACTTGAAGACGGTGGATGACAATACGTTTGGAGACGATGTGGGTATGGGGGATGCGGATAATTCTTTTGCTGACTTGATCGGGTTTAATGATGATGATCAGTTGGATACTGGGGATGGGGTGGGGGATGATGATCCGTTTAGTTGGGCACTGGATGATAACTAGGATTCTCTCTCCGGGGCGTGGGAAGGAGTATAGGATGAGAGGTGCATGAGAGTATGCGGAGCAGGATGTTGGTTTATTCTCTTTGGATAGAGTGGGCGTGTAGGATATCAAGGTGGTGATTGGGTCGACCATACACTTCGATGAGCAGGCGAGATCACTTCTCGCACCTTAGCATTCTCGATTAAAGCAATTGCCCTGCAACCCGTTTTACGAACCCTTCTTCACCAGCATACTTTCAACGTCCCTGAGACCTCTTTACACACATTTCGCCATTGAAATCTTAGCATGGGGCGGCTGGGTTGTAATCTCATCAAACGATTTATCGGGGAAGTAGTCGAGATTGCCTGCGCCGCCTCTCGGTTTCTGATGTGCGGTTAGTCAGGTGAGGGAGTGATGGAGTGGTATAGGATATCGGGGCTCCACTGAACAGCTCACGCCCCAGAGTCAACGGAAATCCGCGGCTTAAACGAGGTGGGTGAGTGGCGTATGTTTCTCGTTGACGAGCAGGTACAGGCTGAGGTCTTGCAACCGCTCCGCCTCGAATAGGAAGATGGACTTTTGATGGCTGTGTAGGAACTTCGACTCTACTCCTGATTGGAAAAATGTGACCTGGACGAAGAGGTGCGATAGCTAGTCTCGATTCATTGATCAAGCCAGATGCATGCGCATCTCCTGTTGAAGAGAGGCTACTTGAAGATTCAGTTGTCGAAGAGTCGTTGGAAGATCTCTCCCGGGTGAAGCTGAATGCAACCGGAAAGTCGAACATATGTCCTCGCAATGCTCTGTAATGGATTGAAACAAGCTCCAATTCAGTCCTCGGTGCAAAATCGTGTTGTATTTCACGAGCCAGCGTCTTGAAGTAATCGACTAGAACAAGTATATTTATTTCTTGCAGCGCACCCATGTCCTTCAAAGTTTGTTCCTGGAAGTTCTGATGGAGGCAGCAACGCATCTCGAATGATGGGAGGTAGTCATACTCTTCCAGTACTATACATCGACGGATCCACCAGCGCTGAAGTGGGCTGATCAGCCGATCCTCATCGTCGTTGTCATAAACTGTAGGCGTGTACGTTTGGTAAAGTTCCGGGATCAACCTATCGTAGGGAGTTATGAACTCGATCATGTCGGCAATAAATTGTGCAATAATAGGGTCGGATTCGCCAGGGACGACAGTGTAAAGAGGACGACGACGTGGTGGACGTTCATCTTGTCGTGCTTTAGGTGAAAGCTCAATGTCTTGTGGTGTGAGCCGGATACTTGAGGCGCGCCCACGCATGGATCCAAAAATACTCATGATGAAATTTGGCCAGGCGACAGAAGGAAGAGGGAAAGGTCGCGTGAGAACTCGTACGCTCGACGCCTGAACGGGGTTTTATGCGTTGTCTGAGCGAGATAACTCATAGCGTGGAACCAAGTTCCGTCCATGACATCTGTTATAAAAATATAGTTCTTGTTTCCCCACGGGTTTGACGTGTACCGCCTATTTAGCCACCATGGAGAGTGGAAACAAAAAGGATATTGTCACCTTTTCGTAGCTCATAGGTGGCCTCACCCTCGAGTTCCCAATCCGCATCATTGATCAGGACTAAGATACCAGGTCGACTTCAACGAGATTAGCTTTTGGTTCAAGGTAGTATATGATCTGAGTGACATACACTGAATCATCGAGTACGAAAAGCTCTTTCCTTGGATCCTTCATCAAATTGTCGCACAGATGTTGAACAAGATACTGGATTGTCGGGTTGCTGCCAGATGTTTCATCGATGGGAATGGAAACATTGTGCTTCCGCTTGTTCGAAAATAGCATTTCAAGGCCGCCACTGATGACTATGAGTGAGAAGCAAAAATTGGTGGATGAAATTCCTCACGTGAACTCGACAGTAATGGGAATTGTCGGAACGGTGGGTTCGGCAGTCTCCATGGGTGGTTTATCAGGGATAGCTGAGGCGCTCATTTTCAAAATGCTCAAAATTCAATTGTAATAACAAGTTCAAGTTTGGTGATGCATTCTTCTCCGGGTCCGAGTTGAGTCAGCCGGGCAGGTAAGTAAGATCTTACTAAGTAGTACCTAGTACCACTACCGTGTACTGCCACCTGCAGCGCCACAGTACTGTACGCTAGCTGGGCACGTGATAGTAAAATTGCACAGTCGGAGTGTCACTTTCTGATTCTCGATGTTATCAAAAAAGAACCATTGAATGAGTTCAAAGGTCACTGAAATGCCGGAAGTCACCCTAGAATATATCAGTGCTGGTGGAAATAGACATCCCGAGGCCTCAGATTGGGACAGGAGTCCAGCTGGCTTACTCGCGTTCGGCGCGAATAACAACATTGCCATCTGGAACCCCTTAGTAAGTTACTCTTGACGATGGTACATGGTTATTCTGACCTTACTGAGATGATCGAAGGCCTCGAACCATGGTGGCATATCATCACTCCTCTCAGGGCACACAGGCCTCGTCAACGCTGTCAAATTCTCTTCGCCGTCCTGCGCCAAAGACACTCTTATCTTGAGTGGATCTGTGGACAAGACCGTACGCATCTGGCGGAAATCCGTAAACCAGGACTCGTACATTGAAGTTGCCAAGCTCGAAGACCACCAGTCCTCAGTCAACTGTATTGCTGTCTTGCCGAATTCAGATAGCTTTGTCACAGGCTCCGCAGATGGCACAGTAAAATATTGGAAGATCAGCATCGCTACAGGTGCAGAAACCCCAGCAAAGCCGCACGAAATAGCGATACAACTGATCCAATCCATCACGTTAACTCCCAAATTCTTTCCACTTTCTGCAGCGCTGGCCCCACTAGACGACAGCTCCGTCTTGCTTGCAGTGGCAGGCACCAAAACCATCATTCAGATCTATGCCTTGAAAGAAGATTACTTCTCGCTTGTCGCCACATTGACGGGTCATGAGGGGTGGATACGGTCGTTGGCGATCTCGAAAGAATCCAAGGACGGCCCGGGTGATCTGCTTCTGGCATCTGCTAGTCAAGATCGATATATAAGGCTATGGAGGATACATCAAGGTCAAGAACTACCCGCCGCTAGTCGAGCAGCGAATGACCCGGCTTTGGGAGTGCTAGGGAAATCGCTATCCAACAAAGCTCATCGTTTTGAAGCAAATAAGCACTCTTATTCGGTCACATTCGAAGCACTTCTTTTGGGGCACGAAGACTGGATATATACCACAAGCTGGCACAGAAAGGAAAACAAACTTCAACTACTCTCGGCGTCTGCTGATAGTTCGCTTGCTATCTGGGAGGCTGATGAAAGTTCGGGCATCTGGATTTGCGTCGCAAGATTAGGAGAGATCAGTGCGCAGAAAGGGTCAACGTCTGCGACAGGGAGTACGGGAGGATTCTGGGCGGGACATTGGTCTCCTCAAGCCGATGTCGTTGTCAGCTTGGGAAGAACTGGCAGCTGGAGGTTGTGGCGAAAAGAACCTTCAAGAGATCAGTGGATCCAGGATTTCGCCGCCACCGGGCACGTGAAAGAAGTAAAGGGAGTCACTTGGTCACGAAACGGTTCTTATCTGCTATCAACCAGCACCGATCAAACCACAAGGCTTTACGCGCAGTGGGTTGACGGTGTAAATCAATCCTGGCACGAGTTCTCCAGACCACAAATTCATGGGTACGACCTGAACTGCATAGATACCATCACCGACACCCAATTCATATCTGGTGCCGATGAAAAACTTCTGCGCGTCTTCGATGAACCCGAAGCAATTGCAGACATTCTTTCACAGTTATGCGGAATCAAGAAGAACGACGAGCTACGCTTGCCAGATGCTGCAAATATTCCAGTTCTTGGACTATCGAACAAGGCTATCGAGGCTGTTAACGATGACGAAATCCCAGCCTTCATTGGCGATCCAAGAGATGCCCCAGATCCGGCCTCAATTATTCACAAGTCAACCCTCAAAATCAGCAGGCCGCCGAACGAAGATCACTTGGCTCGACATATGCTTTGGCCAGAGACAGAGAAACTCTACGGACACGGATACGAGATCTCTACCGTTGCGACAAATCATGATGGGAAGCTCATTGCCACCTCGTGTCGTGCCAGCTCAATGGATCACGCCGTCATTCGACTGTATGAGACTAAAGAGTGGCGAGAAATCAAGCCTCCTTTGAAGGCTCACTCGCTGACCGTGACTGGTCTGGAATTTTCTGCCGATGGTCAATATCTTCTTTCGGTTGGTCGAGATCGACAATGGACGATATTTGAACGAGGCTCCGAAGATTCGACCCAATATAAAATGGTGCACTCGAATCCCAAAGGCCATAGCCGTATGATTCTAGCAGCTTCATGGGCACCGGTCAAAGCAGGCAGAATCTTCGCCACTGCAGGTCGCGATAAAATGATCCGAATCTGGAAGCTCACTGATGGAAAGGTTGAGTGTGCGCAAACGATATCAGCCCCAGTCTCAGTCACCGCAGTTGCTTTTCTGCCTCGAATGCACAGAGCCCCATCGGAGCTTTGCAAAGACGCCATAACTTTCTCATATGGGCTCGAAACTGGAGCCATCACTATTATTGTTTTGGACGTGAACGACCTGGCTCTCAGACATAGCGTGGACATCCAAGCGAATACCTTGCCGTCTAAAGTGGTCAACCAGCTGTCGTGGCGTCCTTTTGACGGCGAGGCATTTGTGGGGTCTGAACAACTTGCAGCTGCAAGTGACGATGCCTCGGTGCGGTTGTACTCTGTCAAGGATTTGTTTTGATGCTGGAGGTGGAAAATGCATCATTCTCTTTCACTGAGGCATCTGGGAGCCTCGCGTCGCGTCGTGGTTGCGAGTGTTTCAGGAAACGATAAATGAATAAGGGCGCATAAATTCGCGCGACTAATGGCCTGATACTCCGTCAATGTCGCCTGAATCCGTAGTGTGATGAGGGACTCCACTTCTTGAATCATCTTTAACTTGGTGAGGATTATGGCTCTGTGGAGACAAAGATAAGAGCCGGCCGCTAATTGACAACTCGTGGGGTCCCTGGGACAGGCAAGACAGAGGGAACGATTCAGCGACTTCTCAGCCTCGTCTTTGGTTCTGAAACACCTATCTTACATTACTGTAATCAGGGTGGAATAAAAGCGCTTTTTTGGGAATCTCGCTGATAAATATCCTGATGTATCACTTACCATATCACTACTCACCCGTATTTATCACCTAAACCTAATCGAGTTAGTCTAGCGAGAAGATAAGCTGACATCAGCCCATGCGTACGGTAATCTCCGACGCTAGGTGGGGAATCTCTCTAAAAAAAAGCCGAAAAGCGGGCACTGCGGTGTCTAATACCCCTGTATTGATATCTACTGTGTATGATAGATATTTACGACTGAATCTCGCAGACAGTCATCACCTCACATGTCGCTTTTTTCATCCATCGCTTTTCAAAATATCTCGCCACCCTAACTGAAATACAACCGCATAAAATCTAACGATGGAATGGCCGTGGGTTGTTCTCAGTGCGCAAGCTGGTCTCCTTTTATTTCTGGACCTTCCACAGGCTTTTCAATCGCTCGAGAAGTTCCAAATTTTCGATGGATGTGCCTTCTATGCATTCGCTCTTGCGTTCTTTCTTGCGCAGATTTCCTTCTCTTCTGACTGGTGCGACGCTTCTCATCACATGGACCGGTCCGAGGCTGACTTCTTGGGTTCCGGTCATCCTCAGGCTGGCAGGATCTAAAATCAGAAGGCCGATTCCCATTTTCTGGATCTCTCGAAGAGTCGAGTATGGCAGAGTTTACTACTATGTATAGCACTCACTATCTATCAGGCTCCGAGATGAATACGACTCAATCGTCGAGCTCAGCCAGTAAGGTCAGAGATGAAGCACTTGCGGCATTTTCGTTACTCTCTCAATTCTACTGAGGATGTCTAGCGGATTTAGCGCAACAGGGATTTGTTTGTGGAGATTCGGCTTCTGATTGGTGATGATCAGCGACACTAAAAACGAAATCCTCAGTAGAACTGAAGGAGTAGGATCACGAAAAGCGACGAGAGATGGCGACGCCCGAAGAAATTTCGGCACTGCTTGGAGGCTCTGCGGCGAGCAGTCTAAGCTTCCGAAGACGCCCCACAACCTAAAAGTTCGCGTGGCTTGGAACAACCTTCTAGAATATTACTGCTTATCTTTCGGTGGCAAGACCGTACTATTTGCTCGTGCGCAGGCTCTTGGCTCTCATCATACTGTGTATATGCTCCACGCTTCATTTGCTCTGACCAACCGGGCATTGCGCAACTTGGAAGCATTGAGCGCCTTGTTGCCATGATGCTTGTTGATCCGAGTGCACGTGAGGTGGGCCAAGCAGGGCTCATCCGCAGCCCTGTGTTCATGGAAGCCCGCTAGAAGTCTTCTCGAAGTCTGCCTTTCTGGGCTTCATGCAGTGCTGGACCAATAAGATACCCTCCCTCTCTCTCATGAAACACGACTAAGCTCGGCCTTCTTCCGCAGAAAGCCGTGCGTTGACAGACGTTGAATGACAAGAGGTAACGAAGGCGCTCGTAGCGTGTGTCCGTGAGGCTATCACTCCGGGCGTTGGGAATTCGATTCGTTGGTGGACTTTTCTCTGCGTAGCATTTCCGATTGACGATACAACAAGGACATCGCTGTGGAGGGGGCGGGCAATGCTCTTCCATCCGTCAACGGAGGTGCTGTCCGATATTCAATTATTATTAGACGATGAGAGGATTGATCTGGGGTAGTCAGGGTGCACATCTGGGACATCAAGCTGGCAAGGCGGACACAGCATTTCGAGACTGACATACCCGGACTGAAATTCGACCAACCACGACGAGGACATCTTTACGAGACCTGCCCAATGGATCATAAGTAGCGGCGGCGGTCTTGCCGTCGATTTGGCCTCAACGAGGACACCCTTGTGAAAAGCTTTGATCGACAGGGAAAGCCTTGTTACAAGCCAACAAGCGGTATCCAGTAGCCTAGTTTGGATCTGAGCTTCCGATCCGTGCGACGTTGGAGATAGCTGAAGTGACCGCTTGCCGCTCTTCTGGCACGACGATTCAGTCTGTTGCGTCAAAGTATAAAGCAGAGACAGTACCAAGCAAGAGAGGCTTCGTGCTTCAGTCGTCCTTCCAGTGCCGGGAAACACGGTCCCTCGATATACCGATCTTTAATTGAGTTATACTGTGGTAGAGTAGCAATACCTGTCATATTCCCGTCTCTCCACCTCCACACACACTCGGTTCGACAAAACCGACGATAGAATTGTCACAGCTTTCCAGATTCCAAAGACTTGACGTCTTCTCAGACTTGAACTTTTCAGCATGTCGGGCACCAAAAACGAGAAGAATGACTACGGTCTCGAGACCAATGGATCGGTCAACGAGAGCCACGACCTACCCTCGGACACTGCCGTTGGTGAGGCCGCTGACCTCTACGGCAATGTTCAGCTAGCTGAGGAAATGGGATATGTCCACCGTGGACTAAAATCTCGTCACATTCAGTTCATTGCTCTGGGAGGTACCATCGGTACTGGTCTCTTCTTGGGTATTGGAAAGGCGTTTGCGACATCCGGTCCTCTTTCTGTCCTTCTCGGTAAGTCAAACCCAAAGACGAACGGCAGGGTAACGTGATTTCTAACCTGGGAAACAGGTTACACATTCACTGGTATTGCAGTTTTCGGCATGATGCAATGTCTGGGTGAGATGGCAACCTGGCTTCCACTTCCCGGCGCTATTCCTCAATACTGCACTCGCTACGTAGACCCAGCTATGGGTTTCGCTGTTGGTTGGAACTCTTGGTACCAGTCCTCCATTACTCTTTGTGCTGAAATTTCGGCTGCCGCTATTGTTATCAGCTTCTGGAACGATGAAATCAACCCTGCAATCTGGATTTCAATCCTCATTGTGATCATCATCGCGTTGAACATATTCGCGGTGGCCATCTACGGAGAGGCTGAGTTCGTGTTCGCCAGTGTCAAAATCGTCACCATTGTCGGTCTCCTCATTTTGGCTCTTATTCTTGATCTTGGTGGAGGACCAACCAAGGACCGACTCGGATTCCGCTACTGGTAAGTCGGGAATAACAATCCTCGACAAACAGCATCACTGACACATCTTGCAGGAAAAACCCAGGTGCCATGAAGGAAGTTATCGCCAAGGGCGACGCCGGTCGATTCTTGGGTCTCTTCTCCACCCTCGTCAATGCATCTTTCTCATATGGAGGTGTCGAAATGGTTGCGGTTGCCGCTGGTGAAGCGGAGAATCCTCGCAAGAACATCCCCAAGGCAGTCAAGAGGGTCTTCTGGCGTATCCTCTTCTTCTACTGTCTCGGTTCCCTCGCCATCGGTGTTCTCGTCCCATCAAACGATAAACGCCTTACATCTGGTGGTGCTGGTGCCGCATCCTCTCCTTGGGTCATCGCCATCTACCGTGCAGGAATTCCAGTCCTCCCATCCATCATCAACGCTGTCATCTTAACATCCGCTGCCTCCTCTGGCAACGCCTTCTTGTACACTGGTTCCCGTTACCTCTTCGGTATCGCCCAGAACAAGCAGGCTCCTCAGTTCCTCCTCAAGTGCTCCAAGGGTGGTGTTCCAATCTACGCTGTCGGAATCACTGCCTCCATCTCCCTTCTCACCTACCTTTCCGTCTCCGAGAGTTCCACTGTCGTATTCGAGTGGTTCCAGAACCTCACAACCATTGCCCAGCTCTTCACCTGGTGCTCCATCTGCGTCGCATATCTCCGATTTTACAAGGCGCTCGAGGCCCAGGGCGTCGACCGTAACACGCTCGTCTTCAAGTCAGTCTGGCAGCCATACACAGGCTACTGTGCCCTCGGCTATTTCGTCATGATCATCATCTTCAACGGATGGAAGGTCTTCACTAGTTCCGCTGGCAAGTCTAACTTCACCGTAACTGCCTTCCTCACTGCCTACGTTGGTATCCCAATTTACTTCGGCTTGTACGCGTTGTGGCGTGTTCTCAGGAAGACGAGTTTTGTCAACCCTGCTGAAGCGGATATCTGGAGTGGAAAGGCTGCTCTTGACGCCGAGGTCTGGCATGACCCTGAGCCAAGAAACTTCGCTGAGAAGGTTTGGTTCTGGATTGCTTAAATGGTTAATGAAAAATGATGAATCGTGATGAGGCCGTCGGGTGAATGGAAGTGAAGGTGAATGGAAAAGTGCGGGAAAATGTTGATACAAAAAAAGTGTTGTACTACAAGCCGTGTTGTATATAAATACCCAATACCGACGATCTAAGGATCTTTGGTTCTAAAAAGAACAGGATTTAACTCATTCTCAAATAGCGCCTGCAGCGTCGAAATGGTCCAACCGTGAGTATTGTCGTGTTCAAAGGGATTAAGTAGTCATAATAGTACCTCCACCCCTATTTCATCTATCGTAACCCCCGTACAATGATTGGGAAAGGATACCCGGGCCGATACCGGAAGCCACCACTTCAACCGCTCCAAGTCTCCAACTCCTCGTACAAGAATGCACCAATGCATAGCTGAAGGACGTAACCTCTGCAATTCGACAACAGCACAGAGCACACACGATGGGACAAGTAGAGCTCCGGTCTCGGCAAGAGATACTACTATGTTATTAGTTGATAGCATCTGTCTGCAAAGAGTTTCCCCGGAGCAGTCGAGTGTTCCTTCCCCGGCCCGCGTCCCCGGACCTGCGAGCCTGCTCCCAATCATCTGGGAAATCTCGAAGACGAAACTCTGAATTTGAAACCGATCGGCGAAACTCCGTTCTTCCTATCAAGTCGACGCAGCAGATCAAGTTACGACTTGTATAGCCGTTTCATCACGATGTTGTAGAGGAGATTTCAATTGGTCCACTGGGGATGGAAGCGAACTTACTTACTTTTTTCTTCTCTTCTCAAATAACCGGCTGATCGATGTGATCTAGTGTTTGCGAACGAAACCGAGATAGACGTCAGGGTTTGGTGGTATTCATGCTCAACCTCCGCGAATTGTTGATAGCTGGGGAGTCGAGCAAGCAGCAACTTCTACCAGCTGCTATTCTATCGTATAAGGGTGTCTTTCAGGCCCGCGCAGACATTCTGCACTCCACAATGACGCATAGAGAGAGGTATCCACTGCTTGGGCGCCTGAAGTTCTGTGTACTGTGTAATAACCGATAGTACTCGCAGAATGGTCATTGGAATGGATATACCGACTTTCTGGGAGATATTAATATATACTACCACAGTAGATAGGCTCGGCTCTAATACTTATCTGTACTCGGTCGAGAGTGGTGTCTGCCTTGACCTATTTTAGAAAGATTCCCTGGAGGAGTTCAATCTCTCCGCCCCCGTCAAAGCTTCATAGCACCCACTCAGCTACAACCGGCGAGGTACAAATATCACCGGCAACATTTCTCGAAAGAAATCAATTCAACCAACACGACCTCGTACTGAAGAAATCAGCAACCATGTACCTAGCCAAAATCTCCGTGGCTGCCGCCCTTCTCTTCCAAATCACCCCTTCTCTCGCCGATACCTATGCGTGCTGTGGAATCGTAAGTTATTCTTAGCGAAGGCAAGATCAAAATGGATTTCACTTGCTAAATTTCGTAGAAAAACGGGAATCAACCTACCAGAAGAACTGGCTTCACGAAGAACTGCTGTTCAGGTACCTACGATGCCGGTGCTGGAACGGTATTTAAATCCCTCTCCTTTCCCCTGTTCTGAGACAGTTTAACTAATGAGATTCGTTCTGTAGTGCACGTCGACTCGCGCTGAACAGACGTATGCATTCGAGAGTTGTTGCAACGACAGCGGTAGAAGACGTGATGTAGACACTTGCATGCCAGATTGCAATCACAACGTTTGTAAATCCGGCGGCCCCTTCTAATCTCCCGGATGGTGGAATGGTAACATCCAAGCCTTGACTTGCTTTTCCCTATCCTACCAAATTATTCGGTTGCGCAGTTGAAGCTCAAGCGGAGAAAAAAGAAAATCGTGTAAATATCAGAAAACACTCCAGTCATGGAACAAAGGGATACTAGTCACTGTTGGAAAAATGTCAAAAATGTCACGTGTCAGCACCAATCAGAAAATCTCCGTCCCTCTCTAGGATTCCAACTTTGCCATCCTCCTCACTAATTATCATGAATTCTACCCGCAGCTCCGAAGAGTCTTTCCGCAGCTCTATAGAAGAGCTCATCACAACCTACCAAGAAGTTAACCCCTCCCAAATCGATGAATTGGATGAGGAACCAAGTCCGCTGGAGTTTATGAGATATGTTGCCAGAAATAGACCTTTTGTGGTCCGGAAAGGAGCAAGCGACTGGTATGCTTGTCGAAAATGGAGCGCCGAACTCTTAAAAGACAAAGTTGGGGATGAGATGGTACAGGCTGCTGTTACGCCGTTTGGGTAGGTAGGATAATATTTTGCATTTTTCGATGTAGCGATGTTTTGAAACAGAGCTTGGAATATCATGCTGGGGATTATGTTTTAGCTTTCGCAGCTTCATTTCAAATTGTTGGCGGAGACTTCTCTTCGTCTCTTGTTGAGTCCTGTTTGCTCACTATCATTCTGCATAGACCATCCAAACCCAATAGACCCACTGAACCAAGATCTCTGACATATCCAGCAACGCAGACTCAATAATCGACACCAGTGAAGGTCCGTTATTCGTCAAACCACACGAAACCTCAGCACCATTCTCAACCGTCCTATCCAAAATCCAATCCCAAGAAATCAACCCCTCAACCTACAAAGGCCACACCCACTACCTCCAAACCCAAAACGACAATCTAAGAAACGAGTACGCTACCCTCTTCTCCACATCCGAGATACCAGATTCCATCCCCTTCGCCCGCATAGCCCTCCAACAATCACCCGAAGCAATCAATTTCTGGCTCGGAAACTCAAAGAGCGTGACTGCGCTGCACAAAGACCCCTACGAGAACATTTACGTACAAGTGCTGGGGAAGAAACATTTTGTTCTACTTCCGCCGGTCGAAGCACCCGTTGTGGGCGAAAAGTGGGTGAGGAGTGGGACTTATGTCCCCTCCCCCTCTTCTCCCCCCTCTCCGTCCTCCACGCCCCATCCTGTCGACCTAAACTCAGAATATACCCTCACACCAACCCCCGACATCCCACCACACAGCCTTCCCTTCGCAACCCACGATCCCGATTTCCCCCTCGACACAGCAACACCCTTTTCCCATCTCTCCAAACCCCTCCGAGTAACACTGGAGCCGGGCGATATGCTGTATCTACCTGCATTGTGGTATCACAAAGTGTCGCAGAGTTGTGATACGGAAGGAATCTGTTGTGCGATTAATTATTGGTATGATATGGATTTCTCGGGGAGTTTTTGGTGTATGGCTGGTTTTGTGAGGGGGGTTGGGATGGCGGCTTGTGGGGAGGAGAGGGAGAAAGAGATGGAGATCGATGAAGGAGAGAGTTGAATTTGGAATCAATGTTATCTCGGTCACATCTTTCGAGATGCATGTAGATATGCGTTCCGCCAGCTGATGTCGAAAAACGTGGAGCTGTCGAGTGCGGTTGGCTTTACGTTGTGGTCGTACCATCACTGAGATCAAGGTAGGACGACGATAGCCGGGCTTATGCAATCGAGTGGCGCGTCGAGGTCGCACAATATGCATGTCACGTGTTGGCCAACAGCTGTACGAAAACAGTGGACTTTGGTGAACTAGCAGCCAAAGCGACATCACCAATTACCTACGTTGTACTACGACGTACTAACCACACATATGTTCTCAATGATTGGGGAGACCATTGAACGCTGCTATCTACCTTGAATCTCTACCTCGTTAAGTAGTAGGAACGATAAGATCATTATCTATCTTCTGACCAACACCAGTATACCTCCATTTACTCACATAAGCACGATCACTAGTAACATTCCCACCATTGGTAGTTGCATACGCTCCAAGAAGAGTCCCTATAAAACCGTTAGCCAACTTCCCCAACACAAAGAGTTCAAATCGCAGAACTCACCAGTAAAAGGACCCGATCCACCACTCAGAATCGTCGTCGGTAATTCCCCGAAGATAACAGGTTCCTCCATCGCATCCCTCGAACTCGCCAAAAACGTAAAGTGCGTATCATTTCTCGCCTGGATCTCCAGCGTGATGGGATGCTTAGCCCACTCGGAACTCAGACTCATTGGTACAAACGCATTGAGCGTCCCGTTGAAATTGCCCGGTGCGAAAATGGGACTTGCAATACCAGGAGCGATCTCGGCTGGAAAACTACTGTTGATGCTTTTATCACCCAAAACGCTAAGACGTAGGTGTGGGGTTGCTGGACCAGAACCATTTTGTATCAAGATGATCCCTAGATCAATGTGCTGGGATTGCGTGAGGAATGCGGTTATGCCTGCTTCTACGTTGATGGCTAGGGGCTGAAAGTCAATATCGATGGAGAAATTGAACAAGGTGTGTTCTTGCAGGCGAGTGATAAGCGTGATACCATTGGCTGCACCGCCTGTTGGATTTGCTGGTGTTGACGAGAAATCTTTGGACGGTGTAAGGCGGAGAGAATTGGGGTGGTTTGGTGGTGAGACTTCGTACGAAGCTTGGACAGGCCACCTCCAGAAGATAAAATGTGGAGGAATGCTGCTGCCAGGTTCAAAGTTGGTGACATCGGGATCTCCTATCCAAGGACCGCTGCCTTGACTGATTGTGCCTCGAGATTGAATGTGGATTGGCCATCCAGATTGTTTCCCGAATACTGGATCGACATATGGAAACTCCCCTTCGTTCCATGTCACCGGGGTCAGAACAGTTTCTCTTCCCATAGGATAGTTCACCCATTCAGGTCCTGATCGAGTTGAGAGCGCCACCATCCACCAGTTTCCAGCTTTGTCTTGAAAGAGATCCGCATGTCCGACGGTTTGGAAATAGTTTGGAGTGTCACGGGCTGTTACCAGAGGGTTGGCAGTGTCGTTCTCATATGGGCCATAGATGTTCTTCGAACGAGCTATGACCGAAGAATGTTTCGTTTCGGTGCCGCCCTCAGCAATCATGAGATAATAGTATCCGTCCTTGTAATAGATGTGCGGACCCTCGGGCTTTGAGTACTGCTCTGTACCATTCCAGATTGAGACCGGGTCCGATGTGGCCCCGGTTGTGGTATTCAATGTCATGAGACCGATCGCAGCGTGGGCTACGTATGCAAGACCATGATCGTCCCAAAACAAATCTACGTCGATGCCAGGAGTTGCAAATCGGACCGGGCTACTCCAAGCTGTGTTCGAGTATGGATCGGTCGTGCTGAAGAGTACTCCTTCCAGTTCCCTTGTATCACCAAAGTGTAAATTGGTTGTGATAACATAGAATACCCCTTCTCGATATCGAATTGTAGCGGCATAGATTCCTTCGTTTTGGATGATTCCTTCAGGAGAAAACGACAGTTGGGACGGTCGGTTTAAGGCATGACTGACCAGCTTCCAATTTGCTAAATCTTTGCTCGCGTAGATAGGCAGGCCCGGCGAGGCAATGAATGATGAAGTTACACAGAAGAAGGTGTCGTCGAATTCTGGAACCAAGATGCAGCTTGGGTCAGAGTGCCATCCTGGGAGTATTGAATTGTGGATAGTGGAATTGATTGAATCATGATTTCGAGTTATTGATGATGCGACTGCAATTGAGGGCAGGAGTGTGAGAAGCTTTGAGAGTCTGGACAATATGACTGGTAAGTGTTATCAGAATATGAATGCTTGACCAAATCGATTGAATAGAGACTATGATTTGGGTTCAACTGGAAGGTTGAGCGAATCAGCGGAACAATGATGCCCGAGCTAGTTCTCTTACCTAAAAAGTCAAGGGAAAGCGAGGTTCCCTTCAGGCAACCTAATGCTTCAGGCGGAGCAAAGAAGATAGAAAACAGTATTGATAGGCATAGAACGCATAAAATGCGAGGGGGAAACAGGTGCATGGTACAGCGAGTTGCCATTATAGGGCTAGTCGAGGTCGAGGACAAGCAAACGCGGAAGAAGGACCACGTCGGCAGATGGGTCGGGCATTAGTTCTACTGTGGTATCTGCCTTCTAGGATCTCGGACAGACCTTGGGGATGTGGCAGTGTGGAGGGTTTGCCTGATGGACGCGGCTTATTTCAAGAAACGAAGAGCAGAATAAGACCAATCCCGGTCTCGGCCGAGGAGCTGATTCAGCAGCACGTGAGCGGACCCGACATAGACATAGACCTTCCCGTCCCGTTCTTCTCTCCCGATCCAACTAGCACTCCAGCTTCAACAACAACAACATACAAGTCGATCAACGTTGGAAGCAGGATACGTTGAATCTTGTTTTCTGGTGATTTCCAACATCCTCACATGCCCTACATTATTCACGAGAAGAACGTCACCTGCAACGACTGTTGACGAAAACCATAATTTCAGCTCTGAGGCACCACATCGTCGCGGCTTTATAAGCAGCCATGGAGGACCAGTTCGTTCTACCCTGATGGATCTGATGGCTCACTAGTCCTCGAATATGACACCACATATGGGACTCAGGCTGCGAGTTGATGCTGAATACTGAGCAGGCCGAGCTCCAAGGCTCAACCTAGCAATAAATCATCAAAGAGATCTTCATTTATCAACATGGTTTACAGATCAGGGGTCCTTTCTAGCACGAAATACAATGATATAAGAGCTACCTATCTATGTTTACCATCAATTTGCACATCAATCAACCCCACTGTACCACTTCATTGTTCACCGTCAACTTTTCACCGTTCGACTTCTCCAAAGCCCGTTAGAAACCGCCAGCTACCGCTCAGAATGATTGCACCATTCCCATCTCCAGTCCAAGAGTGGCATAATGACACCTATGCATCCATCGACCCCAAACGTCCGGAACTTTCCGCCAAAGGTAAGAAGATCGTCATCACGGGCGGAGGCTACGGAATAGGTCGCGACACAGCCATAGCCTTTGCAGAGGCAGGTGCTGCCGCCATTGCTATCCTGGGACGAAAAGAAGCCCCTCTCCATGATACAAAAGAATTCATCGAGAACAAATACAGAACTCCAGTCTCCACCCATGTAGTAGATGTCACCGATGAATCTGCGGTGAAGAAAGCCGCAAAAGAAATCGGAGAATGGCATGTTCTGGATATGAATGCCGGATACTTTTCTACCCCAGCTGGAACATTGGAGATCAGTGCGGATGAATGGTGGAAACCTTTTGAAGTATACCTCCCCTTTCACTCTCACCAACTAACATAATATCTAACGATTCCAGACCAATGTGAAAGGTTCCTTCATCACAGCTCAAGCCTTCTTACCCACTCGCGGCAAGAATGCTACCCTGATTGGTGTATCAACAGGCGCCGTAAATCTTCCTGCAGCACTTCTTGTCCCAGCCTGTTCCTACGCCAGTTCGAAATACGCCTTGCTCAAAGTCATGGAGGTCTTAGCTGCTGAATTCCCAGATGTCCACATCGTCACCATCCACCCTGGAGTTATTAAAACCAACATGTTGGAGAAAAGTGGAATGACTGGAAAACTACCCTTGGACACACGTATGTCACGAGTCTTCAATTTCCACGTCCACTTTTTGAGAAAATCCAGTGGCTGATGACGTTGCTTTAGCTGAATTGCCTGCTCACTTTGCTGTGTGGATCTCGTCATCAGAAGCTGCATTCGTTCGTGGAAAGTTCGTCTCCTGCAATTGGGATGTTGATGAGCTGAAGAAAGCAGCTAAGAAGATAGCGGAAACGGATGGTCTGCTCACTACTGGTCTCCATTATTCGCCAGAGCTTTTGGCATAGGCTCAAATTCTAATTCTGAAAGCTATGTATTGTGCTTGACCGTGTCGACGTTGCTGCTTACATGAATCCTATGTCATGATTATGTTTCCGGGAACGGTCACGTTATTGATGGACTACCTTGGGAGAGTATTTGTAAAGCGGCCTTTGGTGGGGATAATGGGAAGATCAGGGGGAAATGCTTTGACAAGTGGTTAATGCTATGACGTTCGCGATCAACTGTTCTAAGGGAAGCTAGGCTTCAGCCTTGTTTTTGCCCTGTCCACGCTCGTTACCATGGTAGAGTAGGGTTTGGCCTGCGCTGCTGCTCCCTTTGAAATGTCGTTTCGCTGGTGAACTCCAAGTTTCCTTTGGCAGCATCGGAATTCCACTATTGCTGCGCTTTGGACCATATTCAGCGCTGTTGATTCAAAATTCTTTCAAAAACATATGATCAAACGAAACGTTTCCAACATCTCTCCATTGTATTTTCCTTGTGTTTTCCAAAGACTTGGGATAATGGACATCGAGATATCTGTAAAGGTACTGCTCTGTTGTTGTCTAAGAAACATCCAATGCGAGCTTCAGCCTTGCTGCTTTGAGCAACATCCTCGTAGCCCTCATCGTATATCCACGGAGAGAAAACCACCGAGCATTCATTCGACTCAAACAACTATCATGAACCCTCACACATGCTCGTTCTCTTAAACCATACCTCAGCAGCATCTCCATCTCCATCTCCAGCCCACGACTCTCCCAATTCCATGGCCGAGTCCCTGCATAACGCCTCATGATCCTCATGAAGACGGCCTCTCCCACTCCTTCCAACAGCCCGTCCCGCTCGTCGACACCACACAACGTGCCCAATGCCGCTCTTATAGCGTCGGCGCGTGCATTCGCAAAGGCTGCTCCGAGGACGCCTCCCTTGGCCAGGACGTACAGCGATACTAATGGAGCTCTGTCAGCAGCGAAGTCGGTCAACAGTGCATCCTCAACCCCTACACGTCGCTCTTCCATCACTTCCGGCACCACCACGTCCATAGACGAACGCGACTCGGATTGGGAGCTGACTCTGAATGAGCGCAGGGCCTTAGCCAGACCATATAATCCTGGGAGACCCTCGCCCGCCCGGCGCAAGGATAGCGGATCGAGCCTCTCATTTCTGGCTGCCAATTACGCTCCCGCTAACTCGCGTTCTCGTTTTCCGTCTCCCCTTTGTTCCGTGGACAATTCAGACGTCAATGCCAAAGAGGAGGACATGTACACTGAGGTCTGGGACCCTGCAACTAGGACACTGCGGAAGACCCTGAAGCCGGTCAAGATGGCAGAGGATACGCCGCCGAGGAGAAGGAGGAGGTCTCTCAACCTGGACGACAGCACAGATGGCACTTCAATTGCCCCTACAACATCTCTGGTGAAGCTGTTTGAACAACAGAACCTCACTGGTGGCGTGAAGCCAGGAGTCTTGAGGAAACCTTCGGTAGCCCAAGGGAGACCACCTCCTATCATTTCTCCTAAACCTCAGCGAATTCAATCATTACAATCTATATCCCCAGAACTAGATCGACCAACTCTTAAGCCTTCTCCAAAACGCGTGTCGTCCATATCCATCGACCCTGTGAAAGCGATGGGAGAAGGAAATGGACTCAGGCCAGTACCAACCCGATCAATGTCTATCCCGAGCAAGAACACTACTTCGAATGACAGACCTACCCTTCCAGCTCCTAGACGGCCTCGAACAAAGAATCCCGATTACAAGGACATTGTCAGCTCAAGCGTGGGCAGTTCACCAGCGCAGAAGCTAAGAATACCGGCAACACAGCAACTACTGCCACAGAGGAGCGGAACTCCCATACGCGTGGATCTCCCTTCCAACCCCAAGCGCCCCACTCCGGCACCCTATAAAGATACCTATATCAAAACCATAAGTCCACACATCACGGGCGACTCACTTGCCAATGCGATGGTGGGCGCCAATCTCGCCATTAGAAACTCTCCACCTCGGCATGTTCCATTGTCTAAGACGCCGCCACCAATACCTGTGCCGAGAAGGAAGAAAGAGCACGACCATCACCTGGGTGGCGTCTTCCATCGGACCCGAAGTCACAGCCCTCCAAAGAAACAACCTATGGCCGCAAAGACATTACGGGAGGATAAGACTGGAGACAACGAGATCCTCAAAAACCATAAATTCCGACACCCAAACAAACACCACGAAGCTACTCGGGAAAGATGGCAGGATAAAGTGGAAGCAGCAGCGTTGAAACGATACGAAGGTGTCTGGGCTTCCAACAAAGGCATTTACATCCAAGACCCTGCCGCTGCAAATGAAGTCGCCGGACTTGTCGTCAGGGAAATCTGGTCGAGATCTGGTCTTTCACCACAGAAATTGGCACAGATTTGGGTCCTGGTTGGTGGTGGGGGGACTGGTAGTGTCACCAAAGGACTTGGACATTCGCAGGCATCATTGGCAAAAGAACAGTTTGTTGTTGGGATGTATTTCATTGATATGGTCCTCAAGGGGAGGAATTTGCCGCAAGTTGTTAGCGATAGTGTTTGGGATAGTGTTAGGGCTTCTGGTTTGAGCGTTGCTTTCAAGAAGAAATAAGGGGTGTTGTTGGGTACGGGGTTGACGAGGGTGGATTGGGATAGCGTTTGACGGCGTTACGAGCGGAGACGAGCGCTTTTTGGATCGATGTTGATATCTTTAGTCGTTGTGATACCCTAATCTAATGGCCCGCCTTTTCTTGGCTTCACGAGAGTCACGGTGCTTCAACAATCCTGCGAAAGTGGATCATGAAGCTATGGTATCCGAGTATCTGAAATATAAATCATTGTCTTCTAGAATCCAAGCGATAACGTCGATCTATATGACATCTCCTCGAAAAGAAAACCACTTACTACTAGGATCGAATGTTCAATACAAACTGTTCAATCACAGTTGTAATCATGGTTGTAGATGTTCTTCTCAGTAGTAGAGTACAAAAATAGAAACACATTAAAGCTCACTCCTACCCTAAAATATCCATAATCCGCTAACATACATACAACTCGCTGCAAATGGAAACAGAATACAGTAGTAATGACAGAGCCATCCCTCGCGGACGGTCAAAGCTCGTGAGCGTGCGTATGGTGTGTAAGATACAACAGTAAATAGCTGGCCGGCGAAATAGCACGAGATAAAATGCGATACAAAAGACTGGCTGGAAAATACAAAACAATGGGGGAGAAGTAGTAGGAGGCGAAGAAAGGTCGAAGCGGGCTGGGGAAGAGGAAAAAGTAAGCAGAAAAGATGTGAGCCAACCAATCACCATGCCTCATCTGCCCACATCCAACATCGACCTCTTCGCCGTCCCACTCTTCCCCATCGCCTTCTCAGTCTTCTCAGTCTTCTCAATCTCACTTCTCACTTTGTCCTTCTCCACCCGGAATCCCTCCGGATCAATCTCCCCTCCCTCCCTCGCCTTCCCAATAGCATACTCAGCAGTCTTCTCCCACCCCCTCTCAACAACACAATTCCTCAATTCCTCCCCCTGCAACTCCTCAAGTTTACTCCTCAGCAATTTCAAATGCTCCGTCTCTCCGTTCTCATCCAGCGCTTGCCCCGCACCCAAATCCTCACCGGTAGATGTGTTCCAGCCATTATCGGCGCGGCCACCAGAGGGCGAGAGCAATTCGCGTTTGACTTTTTGGCCCATGCGGTGAACTTGTGCTTCTTCTATGGTAAGGGCGCGCGCGGCAAGGGAGACGTCCGAGTTGTGGCGGCTTAGGAAGGGACGTTCGACTTCGTCCTGCTCGTCGTCGGAGGCGGACTCGCTCCCGTGGAGGGAGCCGATAGATGTGCTCATTGAAGTTGGGTCAACTGATGTGAGGGAACCTGGGTTGGCGAGAGATCCGGATTTGGATGAAGAGGTACTAGCTGCGTCGGAACAATCGATGGATGGTCCATTGGCCTTTGGGATGGAGACTGGGGGCGTTGGACGGCATTCTGGGTACTCGTCTTCGAAGCGTTGAATCATGCCTTGCAACGTATTGTCGAGGAAGAGGAGACGTCCTAGCAAGATTTGTTAGTGATGGTTGATTGTTAGCAAAGGCAAATACATACTATAAGCCATGTCGTCGTTGTTTTTCGCCTCCCTGACCAGTGCAGGCTGCAGTCTACTCCTGACTTTCCTAGCACTGTCAAGTAAATTCTTGCTCATTTGTTTCGCTTTCTTCGCATCAATGTCAGTTTTAGCCTTCGAGCTAGGAGTGGCATTTCCACTCGTCGTATATGAGCCTCGTCTCAATTCTGATGCCTTTTCTGACAGACAATAGCTGAGCGCTTTGACAACCCCAGTACCACCAACAATATAATCATTACTTGGCGCTGGTTCATCAATACTGGCATCGACGTGGCCATCTTCATGGCCCACGAGATGTAATAAGACATCCGGAACATCGACCTCGGTATCTTGACCCTCAGTTGCGGCGAGCACAGCAGCTTCGCCGAGTTCTCCCAATTCGATGGCTTTTCGCATATTCCTGAGACAATACGCAATGACTTGTTTAGCCAGAGCCTTAACAACTTCGCTATTGTCCGAGGTCGGCACGTCGATATCCACGCATATCAGTGAAGAGGACACGCGAACGGCAGCCATGAGTGAAGCATACAATGCGCAAGCTTCTTCCTGTGTTTCTTCGTCCGTGGCGGAAGCCAGAGCGGAAAGTTGTGGGTTCTCCAAAAGGTTGATATGAGCTAGCCATGGACACTCCGGCAGAATTTCTGCAAACGCAATAGCCTGTGCAGGTGTCATCGAGACATCCATGAGGTGGATTCTTTTGAGCAGAGGAAACATGGGAAGGTATTTCCGCAACAATCCCAGAGCGCCCGGCTGTTTTGAGAACAGGTCGTGGTTGTGTGACAGATCCAAGAACCTTAGATTCTTTAATTTGAGCAAAGCTGGGAAAAACGGCTGGAGAGATGCGGAAGTCAGGTTACAGTCGGCCAAAGACAAAGCCCAGATCGGACAGTCGCTGTGAAACGCTTCTCCGATGTGCTCCATATGATCCCGCATATCGTTTCCTCCAAGATCAAGTCCCTGGCAGACACCAGAGCGAAGGTAGTGAATGACATGATCAATGCCTTGCTCGTCGATATTGTTGCCTGCCAGGCCTAATCTGTTGAGCCCACTAACGGTAACACCATCGACTATCTTTCTGAGAGTCGATGATGTGAGCGAGCACTCAGCCATGATTAGCTCTTCGAAGCGATTGCCACCCAATCTCTCTGAAATGGCCTTTGCGAAGATTTCTGCCGGATCGCATTGTTCAGGTCTGCACACCTCTCCTGCAAGATCCGTTCGAGACACCGGGAAGTGATTCATCGAAACATCCAGGGCCCTAAGGGATTTGCACATGTAGATGAATAAGCTGATGTGTTTCCATCCTTCCTTCGTCATCTTGGAATTGTTCTTGAGACTCAACTTCTCGATCACGCCAGATCTTTCATCCTGCGGAGCGCTCAATTCGCCATCGAGTGCTACAGATCGTTGTACCGGGCGGTCCAGACTTCTAGTTGCGAGGAGTCCAGCAAGAATGACTCGGATGCCTTCATCAGTAAGGTCAGAATCTTCGAGAATAAGTCTCTTTACAGGGACAATCGCTAGCCAGTCGCTCAATGTCATGACATCCGCAAATTGAAGACGAGATCCGGTCAAGTCAAGTATCGAGACAACGCCAGGAGTAGACACTGGACATGCAACCTTGTTTTGGAGTTGATCGCTGATGCGCTTGAGCACTGGAGTTTCTCGAAGCTGGCAGCAGCGACGATAGATTCGAAGAGGGTCAATAGTAGGTCTGTCCATCGATCGAGGTGGTGCCGCAACTCCTCCGGCAGGGGTTGACCGACCACTGGAGTCTGCGTCTCGGGTGATTTGGACAGGAATTTGACCATTTTCTTCAGCCTTGCGTCTTTTCTGTTCTTTGCGTTCTTTCCTTTCCTCTTCGGATCGTTTCTTCTTTTCTTTTTTGCGTGAAGACTCTTTCTTATCCTCTTCGTTCACGGTTCCTTCAGGGTTTGAATTTTCCGACGTCCCGACATTCTCGTCGCTGATTTCGATAACGCCGTTCTTTTCCTTCTCCTGCACCAACTCTTGTGGGTGCTTCAAAGCCTCTCCTTCTCCCTTTTCTTTGAGTTTCTTCTCTTTCATTTTCCTTTTCTTTTCGCCCGCATCGGGCTCATCCTTGTATCTTGGACCACCGGCAATTTCCACGTCCACACAAAACGCGACTCTCCTGAGCTTCGCCTGATCCAGTTCCGGCAGTAGACATCGCGGCCTATTCTTGTCGACGTTCAAAACCCGCCTGGGGCAAACACTTCCATTCAGCGCCGTCTTGCCTGGCCCAATGTTCGTATTCGACGAAAGCCGGCGCAGAGCATTCGAGAAGAACCCTGGATTGCCGGACTTCGGTTGCTGCGGTACATAAGGTTCGATTTCTTCCGTGGACAATCCTACCTGCGCCTTGGCAGGTCCAATAGAGCTTGGTTTCCCGCTTTGTGGAGGTGGAGCGCCATTCGTATGCGCGGTCCCTGTTTGCTGCGGAGTTTGCGACGAGAACTTGGAGCTGATGTTGGAAATCCAAGAACTGCGTCTTAGGTGTGCCTTGGGTCCAGGGTCCAGTGAAACCTGGGATGCCAGTCTTTCGCCGCTCGAGCGGCTGAGTAATCCCGGTCTTTTGGGAGGTGTTTTCGAAAGGTTGGGCGACGGTTGTTGTGGTGTTAGAGGAGCGGTATTGGAATGTACGGGTATAGGTCTGGGAGGAGTGACTTGGGGAGCCGCTGGCGCAGCTTCCGCGTTCTGGTAAATGTGCCCATTCTGGGCGGTATGCGAGGGCGGAGGAGGGACGTCTTTGGCCAGATTAGGGCCTGTGGGCGCGTTCAGACGATGCTGTCTATCTGCAAGCCCTGTTAGTATATGGATCGATGTTGCGCAAATATGGCAATGCTTCATGGCTGCGGATACCGTCTTCCGCGTACCTCTGTTTGAATGGTAGAGCCAGTCGACCTGGACGCCGTGGATGTCTTCCATTGAGGGTTTGGTTTACGTATGCTCTCGTTGGAAGGATGTTGCTGGACCATAGGGATATATTGGGCAGGTGGTGAAGTGACTGTAGGTTCTAGAAATGCCAGCGCCCTGGATGATTGTTATCAACGTCTCTGGGTCGCGGGGTCAGCCGACTGAGTGCGAGGCGGCCTGTGAAACGGGGGGTACAGACAGATGCGGGAAAGGCAAGATGGCAGCGATATCAGCAACAGGTTGGGAAGGCAGTGGAGGGTTTATAATGTGCCTAACAAATTAGGGAGTATATACCAGGCTCAAGAACATACGGAGTGCCTAGGATACAACAATCCACGGAGGACGGGGACGGGGCAATGACGCCGATAGAATACGATAGCGAGGTGTGATTGCGGCACCCTCGGAACCCCTCTGGCATTAATAATGGCCTTCATGTCTTCGCTCAATTCCCGTCCAGATTGGACCAAATTGCAATACCATAGTACACAGTAGATCCAAACAACAGTTCATCGCCAATATCAAAGATACACCTCAGTCTGACAGTCCAGCAACAAAGCCTGCGGCTGAGCCTAGGTTGCTATTTTGGAGGCCGCTTACTGTGTACATTTTTGTGGAACTGGAGTCCCGCCGCCGACGTGTCACTCATTCAGGGATCAGGGTACTTCGTCTTCGCTTAAACACTCTCACTCAGGGTCGAATTTGAATGTGCTGTTCAGATCCGTCATTTTGCATTTTTGCTGGCTATTCAACAGCTGCCATTGGCATTACGCCTGACGCCATCAGACCCAGATAACCATCTTCAGGAGAACTTCATACACAACGTGAAAGTCGATCGTGCCCTCTTGAGCAGCCTCCTTACTCTGCTGCAGCTTCTCTGAGCTCGACAATCTTGTCCTTGACGCGCTGTTCCTTCTCGGCCTTGGACAGCTTATTCTTCTTGTACTTGAGCGACTCGGCCTTCCAGTACGCCTTGTCCTTCTTCTCACCATCATCCTCTGCCTTCTTCAAGGGGTCCTCGCGAATCTGCTTGTGTGCCTCCTGGTACAACTCTTCAAGACCGTC
Organism: Venturia pyrina ICMP 11032; assembly: GCA_000738655.1. Classification (NCBI taxonomy): domain Eukaryota; kingdom Fungi; phylum Ascomycota; class Dothideomycetes; order Venturiales; family Venturiaceae; genus Venturia; species Venturia pyrina. The sequence continues at coordinate 31,956 of JEMP01000101.1, read as the reverse complement.
GGCCTCGATGTCATCCTGAATGTAACCAGCAAACAATGCCTTGTAACGCTCCTCATCGTCGTCAGCGAGCGTCTCCATGTACTCGGCGACGTGGCCGCCGAAAATGTACTTGCGGAGAGTCTCGGCGTCAAGCTCCTTGGTCTCGATATCGTAACCTGGGAAACGGTTCTCTGAGTGGGGAATAAGGAGACCACCGTCAGATGCACCCTTCATGGCACCGAAGACACGGGCACCAGTGGAGGTACGGGCAAGACCGACATCCAAGAAAGCCTTGAATGGGCGACGACCCTCCTCTCCCTCGGTGGCCTCGGTGAGCGTGAACTCGCCATCAGCCTCTTCAACACCGGTAAAGTCTTCGTCCATCTCGAGCTTCTTGAGTGTGCGGCGGGCAAGCAGGAGACCGGTTGCGTATGCGGCAGACCAGTTGGTAAGTCCGTGCGTGATGCCATATCGCGGGAGTTCGTGGGAGTAGGCAGCGGCGAAGATTTTGTCACCAACAATTTCCGAGGAAACGATCTGGCAGATGATGTCCTTGTTGGTGAAGCTATTACGACTCAGTTGAGCGATTCCACAATTGATCGCATGAGAACTCACCGAACTACGAGTCTGTACTTTGGCGCATTGTACTTATTGCGCGCCTGGGTGATCATGCGCTTTCGAGCGAAGTAGTCGGTCTTACTGTAGCTGTATTAGCAAGTGCGGAGCGGTCGGAATAGAATGTGTTTGCTGACCCGCTTCGTCTACGCTTGTACTTGACTTGGTACCGACTGAAGTACGCATTGCTCTGTCAGATGTTAGCAGGTGTCTACGACCGAATGGGTGAGGGAGCTGACCTTGAGTTCCTTTTCTAGAAGGAGAAAACCAATGGTTAGTCAAAAAATCCCAAATCTACACAGTGCAATCGGTCGACGATCGCACTATCGTGCGGTGATTTGTAGGACTTACGGAAAGGCATGTTTGCTGTTGTTAGTTGGCGAGTGGTAGTTAAGTGCTGCGATTGTGAAAAGATTGTTGGTAATGGATTTTGGAGTCGTTGTGTGCACGCGAGTCATGCGGGTGTGGTCAAGCAAGGTGGACCACCACAGTCCATCCATCTCCCTTCAACTCTCTCGCTCTCTCTATACACATGTTCATAAAGAAGGCGCTTCTACACAAACGATGGCCATCACATGCCTATGAAGAATAACGATGGCCATCGCTTACCGTTCATCCTGTAGAACAAGTTAGCATGGCTCCTTCTAAATACTCAAAGCCTCAATGGCAACGGCGGTCAAAAGCGTGCATTTGGATGCCTTCTCTCTACGCATCTTATTGAAATTGTAGCCGAAGATGATCTTTTCCATTTTTGGGGTCTATGTCGATACATATCTCGCAATATAATAATACCTTCAATATTCGAAGGGATGGAGCAGTGTCTTATATTATCTTTTCCTGCCCTCCTCTATCTTTCCTTTTCTCAGACCAGGCCTAAGGTGAACACAGTTCGGAGACAGATGAACATAGGAATGAAGCCTGCCTGTTAACTCATTATGATAGCAACAGAAAGGTCCTGTGTTGCTCCCCCTCATCGTCGAATATTCTGCGTCGACGCACATTCCTAGAATGCTGTTATCCACTGTGTTCACTCACTCGTGATGACAAGGCTGAAGCTCGTCTATAAATACATCAGGGACGCAGTGGAAACACAGCAATGTCTCTCGTAGGTATTTAAGCCGCGTTTCTGATGACCTTTATTCTCTTTCACCTACATCAACTCTTCAAGTCTTCTTCTCGACCAGATATCTTGACCACCTCTTGAACCACTACTCCAACCTCCAATCTTTTCACCTCTTCATTGTCTGTTCTAGCTCGAACGCATTTTCCTCTTTTAGCATCTGAAGGAGTTCGATAAACATAGTAAGTCAAAAGGCCCCATTGATAAAAAGTATCCCCCTTTCCTATCCACACTCAACTACAGATCTTCATACAGCATTCTACAACCACCTTCATCCCAGCCACCTTCCGACAAATTCTAGCAATCCACTCCCAGGACCCTCCCACTCTCATAAAATACAAACTCTTCTTCGACAAACAAAATGGCCGTCATAATAGCCCCCCAACCAACCTATATCGCAACCGGCCAAACCATCGCCGCAGCAGCCCTCGCAGAAGCCGGCTACAACGCCTCCTACAAGCCCAAGGCTGAAGCTCCCATAGTCAAGCCCGGTGAAGGCCATCCCGATCTCGTGGGTCGTCAGTACAAACTCCTAACCAAAGAAGATCATACCAAGAACTTCGAGTGGCGAAAGGAAAATAAGTGCTGTACCGAGTGTGGTTCCTCTAGCCACAAATATCGGAAATGCGAGATTCGCGAGAAGAAGATTAGGAAGGTGAGTTTTTCTTTTTCCGCTCCTAGCTCTTTTCTCCCATCTGTGAGAGATGTTGGGATGTAATACTGACTTGATCTAGAATGTGGCTTCAAAGGAGTTTAATCACCACATGCAGGAGCTCAAAGTCCAAAACCCGACAAACCCCTTGATCGCCCTTCCCCGCGAGCTCAAAGATCAAATCCTCGAGCTCGTCGTGGGCGAATACCGCGAAGCCGGCAGAGACGACGACGAGACCTTCACGATCCAGACGGATCGCAAGTTCCTCCCGGCGATATTCAAGGTCTGCAAGCAACTTTCTGAGGAATCCATGCAAGTCCTTCTGCGCAAGAACACCTTCATAATCCGCTCGGGTCGGGCAATGAAGTTTTTCAAGCGATTCATCAAAGACCATAAGGTCGAGGCTTACGTCCGCTCATTGGAGTTCCCCTCGTTCCACTGGTTCAATCCCGGTCAAGCTTACCCAGCGAACCGCCACGGTTCAGGCGGTGTGTACTCAATGTTCAGCGGCGACGTCGTGCTGATGCAACTCTGCACCAAGCTGCAGAAGGTCCACATCTCCCTCAATGTCTCAGCCACATGCAACGGCGACGCCCACGCCTACTCTGTCGCCGCTTTCATCAAGCGCTACAACCTCGATCAAGTCGTCAACTGCACGCACTTAATCGAGCTCGTTCTCGAATTGACCGATCGCCACGGCTACGCTTTCGGTCTCCAGCCCGGCCAGGACGTTTGGAGCAACGGCGAGGACCTAGCACAGCTCTTCCGTGATCAGATGACCGATCGAGTCGTGTCAGAAGTGACAGCAGATTTCGAGGCGAACAAGGAGGCCGCAAAGAAGAAGGCGGAGGTCGAGAAGCGCGAGTTCAAGAAGGACGAGGCGAAGGATCAGGTAGATCTGGCTCGGGCCATCACTGCGGCTCAGACGACTTCGGTACGCACTGTGCATATCACCAATATTCGCCAGTAGGCCGGTCAGGGGTGTTGCACTGGAGTGGAGAGGAGGGTGTCTGTTTGGATTGTTCTTCCGGTTGCTGCTTGCAGGTGGGGATGATTGTCCAGTTGCTTGAGACCTGTCTTCGGAGCGGGGTCTGAGAGAAGTGCTTGGTTATCATTGTCCAGTTGCTGGAAACATGTCTGTTGGGTCCGTTGTCGAGGGGTATTTGATTTTGGCGTTCATTGGCATTTGTGTTCTGCTTGTTTCTAGCATGTGCTGTTCGTTTGTTTTCTTCTGAAGCCGTGTTGCGGATTCATGATGTAATCACTTCGAAGCTATTCTCGGAGAATAGCTGGAGAGCATCTAGTACAAGGCATTATCTGGGCAACTTTGTTCTATTGATCATTAGCAGTATTTTCTGTTCCCATAGGACCTGAACACGGTGCTTCATAGTTTACACTTGCTTTCTTTTCAATCAAAAGAATATCTCCATTGCCACACCAGTCGTCTACCCCCTCCTGATTTCTACATCAATGGGTTGCCAAGTCGTCCATTGCACCTCCGTTCCCTGACCTCACCCATCTCCCTTCTTTCCGACTAGCGGATTCAAAGGACAAAAGGTATGTTAGCAATCTCGGGACATGGACCTAGCAAGAGAACAATTGATGCGCAGGCAGGAACGATGGCATCTTTTGTACTCAGAGTATTTGAGGCGACAAAATGTCAATGGATCTCCCAACTCTTTTGATGAAGCTTTCTCCAGGCCAGGGACTACAACATTCAAGAGTTTAACTCCGACAACGGAATTTTCCACCCACCACTTTCCCCAAAGAATACGAATAACGCCAGGAAATGATGTGCAGATAATATGTGAAGACAGGCGGAAACTCCTCATTATGTTTTCCCAGTATACCCAATATGCTAAATCGCAAACGAGAATTCTCCACGCAATGCAACTCTTAAATTAAAAGGACAAAGCGTCAACAGCAATTTTGATGGATCTCTTCTTAGAGACATCAAAGTTACCAATATCGCACCAGTTCTTGACAGGCTGCGTCCTCGTTAGCATATCGCACTGATGCGGGAGATAAAGAACCGCTTACCAGACAACTCAGATACTTGCACCACGAGCATTTCTTGTCAAAGATGTAGAAGTTCCGCAGAAGTAGTATGAACGCAATAAGTACACCGACAAGGGCAGCTGCACGGAAAAGCCACCAAACCCACCACAATGGCTTACGTCCTTTGAAAAACCCGACAGGTTGCTTCGCAAAATTTTGCAGCCCAGTGTGTTGGGTTTCTGAACGGTCCAGCTTGTAACCGAGCGGGGGAGAACGTCCCATCGGAGATCCGGAAGGGGAGGAAGTATCTCGTCTTGCGCCGCTCATCGTGGCGTAGGGTGGATCATCCTGGCCTGTGCGTTCTCGCAACGAATCCGGAGAATGGAGGATGCAGATTCCGAGAACAAGACCCATCAGGAAACCGCCAATATGGGAGAAGTTGTCCAATGCTGGCAGAAGTCCAAGAATAAAGGATATGATTATGTCTAGGAGAATGAAGCAAAGGTCGCGTATCGGCGAAATGCGGCTTTTCCACGTGTAGAGCAAGTCGAGGAGGACAAGTGCTATGATACCAAAAAGGGATCCTGAACAGCCTGTTGACGGGAGTCCATTAGGGGCGAAATTTCCACCCATCACAAAACCGAAAATACCCGATGCGAAATATACCAGGAGGAAGCGGAGTGTACCAATCTGTCGTTCGATATCTCGTCCCAATGTCCATTGCAACAGCATGTTGAAACCAATGTGAATGATCCCTCCGTGCATGAAAATAGGAACGATAAATCTCCACCATTGGTTCGGTTTCGGGGTGGTGCCATCTGTCTGTTTGTCGAGATTCATTCCAGTACCGCAAAGTTGAGCAAGGCTACAGTCTGCATCATTGGTAGTTGTACTTGGACACTGGAGTTTTACGCTGGCTGCAGTTTCCACCGTGCCATCTGAAAGTGTGACATTAATCTCGCGCATGCAGGGGACGTATCGGGCGCCGATATTGATGAGAACATAGGGGGAAGGACCGATCATGGGATTGAAGCTGGGTTTGATCTCGATTGGCGAGCCGGTGATTTGTGCTGATACTCTGTTAGCTTTCGTGCATTATAAATTTGGCAGCAGAAACATACCATTTATCACGATCTCCACAATGAACATTATTAGCTGGACGCCAGTGAGAACAAAGACTGCCCATGTAACCCTTCCTGTGAACAAGCCTTGCTTTTTCTTCTTGCCTCGACTTCTGCCACTAGGTCTATGCTTTGCAGCTGCTCGATCGTGGCCATAGGCCATTTCTGCCTGTGTCGGACTCGATGTCACACCAACACCGCCCGTTTTATTGACCGACTGTTTGCTCTGATTTTGCAGTGGGATCGCATTCCCGTCCGTGAATGGATCGTTGCTGCTGTACGTGCTTGCATTATCGCCGGGTCGGCCATAATAATGGGGCGATTCTGAGTCGGCAAGATGTTGTTGAGAAACGTTTGGTAACGATGCTTGTGGATACGAGGGGTATGCCCGGTCATCGAATGGCGACGATGCTGGTGAGATATTCGATGTGTTCAAGGTGGGTTTGAAGGGACGAAACGAGGGTGAGGCTGGCACAGGTGGAAGAGGAGCCTCGACGCGGCCATGGTCATGGGCATCATTATGTCGTGGGTCGAACTGTGAGTAGTAGTCGTGGGATGCCATATTGGCGGGGAGGATGTGGAACGGCTGGCAGGGAGAGGTTTATCCGATCGATCGAGTGGAAAGTTGCGCGGCGGAGTATTTTCCAGCCTTTTCCAGGCCAACAACCTCAGTGAAGGAATGTGGGTGCAGTCAGCTCTTACAGCATCGTGGGTGTCGTATGTCGGCGGGGGGCTATGCCCGTGGAGCTGAACTGCTGCAGGCGTCCCCGTTGGAGTTGGGTGACGAAAGTGGTGTAACCAGCTGGACGAAGGGCTATGGAGCAGTGAGAGAGGCGTATATGATGGGCGCAATCCCGCGTGTCTGGGAAGCTTTCACGCAGTAAGAGGGGATGGAGAAGACAAAGGAAAGGGGCGAGTCAATGAGTGGACGACGGAAGACGGACAAAGCAATGGTGTTTGTCCTCGTCTAGGTACCAGTACGGAGTATTGTCACTTCAGCCCAGATCTGTCTCACGTTTCAATCTTGGGAATCGCTTAGTGACAGGCGCCTCATTGCAGTCCAAGCCCCCGAAAGCCATTCTGCCACCCGATCAACTTGGTCTCTATGCGGCAAAGCCCATCTACTTAGATTGCGCCAAAAGACATTAGGGGCATAGCTTAGATTGCATCCATGCCATCATCGACATCCTCAATCTCAACTTCCCATAAGTTGATCTGTTTTGTTTCTGGACACGGCGTGGGGCTTCCATCTATCAATAGAACTTGAAGCGTCTAGCCGGCGGAAGGGCGGTGCCCCCCTTGGATCGGAGCACAAAGACTCGATACGATGACAACTAACCACCAAAGCCACAATGAAAAGCAAGGCGGAGAGCTTGTGGTGACTGTAATGTGCACAACACCACAGTCCTGAGCCCCAGATTTCGTGCGCTTTACCTCCTACCGGGACCAAGGAGACTGGACTGCAAATCTCCCCCGCTCCCACGCATATCTCTAGGTAGATTTGAGTAGAATAGCCCTCGCGACACTGAGGGCGACTTCTTCACCATGTCGAGATTCGCCCATTCAATCTATTGCTGAGACAACCATCCGCGCCGGATTCGAACAAGAACCACCGTTCAGACTAGAACTATCGCCGTCTCTCAAAAGGCACTCGAACCCCAAAGCTCGCTAGCTGACAAGTGGAACATCTTTGAGTATACTAATGGTCGCGACAAGAAATTGAGTTCCGATCGAGTTTAATAATAGGGCAGATGGTATGCGAAAGAGCTGTAAAAATGTAGGCATCTTAGACACAGTAGGTCCAAGTGCGAAGAGGTGTCCTATCCATGCAGTTGGATCCAAGTCTTGCTTCAGTCGCTGGACTTCAGCCTGGCTTCAGTCGCTGGACTTTTTGAAAGAGATCTGGAACAACATGTTTTCCACCACCGCCATCATCGTGTTCCCGATAATCTGAAGCAACGGTGCTTTAGCGATATTCTACTGATAACAGTGACCAGATTTCCGAGGGAGCCTGAGCGGAGACGAACATCACAGCAAGAATGACGGACATGATCTGATGCTGCGGATGGGGCGAAAGCAGTACAAGCAGTGGGTCGATGGACAGCGAAGAAGTCAGATCATCCCTCTGGGCCCATCTTCTGAAACAGATTTGGAAACCATCTCGACCGGAATTTGTTCATGTGAATACAAAGATACGTATCATACGCGGAATCGTTGCAATCACGTGTGGTCTGTGGAGTCGTTGATATTGTCACTGAACTTGGCGTCCTCAAACATCATCACTTCAACCATGGCAGATCGCGGTACCATCAAAGCAGAATCTGTCGATAACCTGTCAATCATACAATGCAGCTATTGCAGAGGAATAGGCCACTATCTCAGAGACTGCCCAAAACCGCGAGATCGCCCCAGGATAGACTACTCCAAGATCGAGTGCCACAGTTGTGGTAAGAGTAGGTCCATGCTTGTTCTTCGTCTCTCTCCGTTCACTGACTTCATCTAGGGGGTCATCTTGCCGCCGACTGTCAAACACCAGTCACTTCAGCCAATGCACATCGCCTGAGAATCAACGAAGAGCATATCGAAGAGAATCGAGTCAAGGGAGAGTCGTCGCCTCTGAGAATTCCGACTATTCCCATCAAACAGGAGGCGCTGGAGATGGACCACGCCATACCAGCGGGCCCTTCCCAAGAAAACCGGGCATCGACACGTCCCGCTCCATCACGCGACCTGATAGCCGCGCGTAGGTTGCACTCGTGTTATCGCCATTGTAATCGATCTCTAAACTTATTCTAGGTAACGGCTGCGTCGAAATTTGTATACCTATACCCAAAGGATGGCCAGAAGAACGTCTTCCACAGGACGAGGAGTGGAAACAAGTCTGCCTACGTTGTGGTGAACTCAAGACCACAGCTGACTACGATCACCACGCTTCTCATCACTATACTTGTAGCCACTCACCATGCTTCGTCTGCCGAGACGAATTCGACAAGGGCCACAGACACAAGCCTTGCGGATGGAACTCACACATCGCATCCATCTGGCAGCGTTGGAGCTCTTCGAACGAGAACCGGGAACATCAATGGAAATGGGAATATGGCGACCCCAGACGAGGCCCTCCACCTCAATTTATTGCGCCGCAATCGTCTACACCGAATCAAGCGCTGAAACCACCGGAAATTGGTAATACAGCGCAGACAGGCGAACGCAATGCACGTCGCGCTCCTTTCTGCGACCCTCGGTCCCGGCATCTTAGACACAGTAGGTCCAAGTCGCCACCACGTGTATCTCAATACAATGCCCGCGTGGAACGACATCGGGGCTCACTTACTGCGAACTATGGCCCAGTGCTTCACGTGCAACGACCGCAAAGAGATGAAATCCGGCCCACCGATCAGTTCAGATCAGAGCCGGATCCGCAGCATCCATACCAACAACCTGCTGCCGGCGGACCGCTAGTCTTCGGACAAACACCGTTCACGGGAGGCGGACCTGGTTCTTTTGGACCGACATGGAACTCAGGAGCGAGTTCGAGAGGGCCAGGAGGTGGGTCGACACCAAATATGAACACTACACCTCACCCGATGAGCAGACTCATTGACTATCCACCCTACCCAACCATACGATTCGGCCCGCCGCCTCCTCCCAGGTTTAGAACGGTCTCAGAAGATGAGTACCACTACTTGCGCGGCACAGTTGAAAGCCTTCATCGTATGGTATATCCGTCACAGCCGTATTGTCACCCTTCATTTCCATATCCACACTTCAATCGACCCCCTCCTCCTCTCCCTTTTGGGTGGATGGGTTATCACAATGGCTTCTGAAACCACTACTGCGGGACGCCCTCCTACTGAGCATCATCCGAGGTTTCACAATCAACGTCACTTCTCGTCTCCAAGCTCCCTCATTTGAGACAACCTCAACAATCTCCCTCCAATTACGGTCTTAGCTTGCTAGATTTCCACCAATATTGATACGTGCTGAGTATACTATATCCAGAAAGGAGCTTTCTATTGAAGCAAGAAGGATGAATGACTCTATTACGGTTTCCCAGATCAACATTGTTCGACATGCAATCTGTTATCTCAATCAAGCAGGGCTACGAGCAGATAGGCAGACAGCAATTTGTATGACATTGACAGAGCAACAAACATCTTTCTCCCGAGCCACCTGCGCGCTTGGGAATATCAACACTTGCCTTGCCATGACTTTGAAGCTTGACAAATAGTTACATTCAACGATCGATCAGATAATCATCAAAAGACAATTCATACCCTGCAGTCCACAGATTCCCCTCGCACGGCCCTTCGTACACAATTTCAAAAACACGACGACGAAGTATTCAAGCAGGCTCAACCATGCCGATAGTCAGTCCTCTTATGGCCTTCGAATATTATTTTCAGCTATGGGAGGGATCTCCGCCACAGCAATTCTATAAGCAATCTACCAGCTTCAGCTTCAGCTTCTGACGTCCCCGCCACTCTATCCGGACTAACACGGGCATCTCCAGCTACCAAGCTACATATTCACAGGCCAGGCAACGTTTTCCAAGATCCAGAATTCATCACTAAGATACCCATGATGTACATTTGATATTCCAATTGCAGAATCGGATGATACATAAAAGCTGCTTCACTCCCTTGAAAGAGGGAATAAATTCATAGCATTACAATCGAATCCTGCTTTCAGAAGTATATACGCTTGCAGACTTGGAACTACGCCTAAGAATTAGTTTTATCCCAGAGTCAATTAAAAAAGCACCCTCCCTTGAGTCTGACAGTGGTACTGACTAAGATTTAGAGGTTCCAAGAAGAGAGATACGAAGGGAAAGAAAAGAAATCACTTCAACGACGACATTAAAAAACGAGCTGACTATCAAATCGAATCTCTCCCTGCTATCCCTTTCCTCCTGCGTGCTTTGTGCTCCAGTTTAAGGCTTGGCCCATCCCTTTTCGACTGCCTCCCGCTTCATTGCCCAATCGAGATTTTCAGCTGCCTCCTCCGGTAGCATTTCGTCCACGAGCGGCGTTGATACATGCCAGTACAACTGGCCACTTCCATTCGTCCACGTTCGTATATAGAGACAGCGCCTCTTTTCATACTCAATTGATTGACCATTCGAATTCACGGCCTTACCCTTTCCCCCTGTTTCGTTTGTCTCTCTCCACCAGCAAAGTGGCCAAGGATAATCGCGATGCCTTTCACTTAGAAATCGCCACTCCTCGGGTGTCCAATATTGACTCGGCGCTGGGAGAGGATGTTGCTGTTGCTGCTGCTGTTGGTAATCCGGTTGCTGCTGTAGATGAGACGATTGCTGCGGTTGGTATGGCGGTTGCTGTGGATAGTGGGGCGGTTGCTGCAGGTGATAGGCCGATTGCTGCTGATGGTAGGGCTGTTGCTGTTGTTGAGACGATAGTTGCTGCTCTTGGTAGGCCGGTTGCTGTTGTTGGAAAGCTGGTCCCCGAGAGTAGGTTTGACCAATTACGAATTCTTGGGCATTGTGGTTAAAGCTGACATCACTGTTATTCACTGGGGAGGATCGTGGCGTGTCAGCTCGTCCACCAGCAGAGTCTGATGGCATTCATGTCAGCCATTGTTGAATCCCAGGTCGATCGTGTCTTCAGTTGTAGGTAGTGTAGTGATTGAGCTTGCGCTCTACCTTTTTCTTTAAATGAGGGCGCATGTTTCTTTTGAGCCGGGGTCTTATTCCGCTTGTTCTTGAAGGGTGCCATTTTCGACTATGACACGACAGTGATCGTTAACGATGTTGATGATGTTAATGAAGCTGATGTTGGTGTAGGAGCGAAGTCTGGCTTTAGGAGTCAAGTAAATATTACGAGAAACAACAGCGGCAAGAACGACCTCATGCCCATCGAACGTAGAATGACTGTCCAGCAAGTGGAACTTATAGTCAACGCTGCCACATTCCTGAATTGGAGACACCTGTAAGTCGAGTTCAGCAGAAGACTAATCCATGACAATCTCGTGTTGAAGGTGCTGAAGGAGCGATAGGATGTCGTCGCGACGGGCATAGTCTAAGCGGAGACACATCTTGATAGAAGCTATGAAGGGTTCATCTGAGATTGATGATACCCCTAGGACGAGTACCACTCTGGTGTTGTTTGATGCATGTAGTGCCAGGCGCCTCGAATGGAGTTCGTCAAGCCTCGTCTTGCCACGCACACTGTGCATCCCTTTCGTTTAACACCCATGAGGCATTCGTTTCTGTTACGCATGATATTGCACACAGCAATTGCACCTTCTTGTGTATGCCCGACTTCGCAGCCGCGATATCTATAAGTTAGTTGATAACACGTCGTTGATGTTCGTAGTGCTTGGTTCTCCCTGTTACCCATTACAGAACCCCCTTATATATGGGTAGGATCCAGTGCGTCGGTGCTGTCTTGATGCCGCTTAGTTACCGTCTAGGACGACCATGGAACCTCCCGCCTCGACGCTGTCTCGAAAATCTTAAGGTGTCTTGAAACCCATTCTTTCACCATCAAGACGATCATGGTTCCTATCGTTTCCAGGTTGTCTCAATGCCGGTCATAGGAATTTCTAGAAATCGTCTTCAAAAAGTAATTCATTTCCTGTCTAGAGAAGCAATCTATGCCCTGTCTGAACATTTCATAGAACCAATCCATAAAACCAATCCATAAAGTCAATCCATGAAGCCAATCCGAACACCCAAAACATAACAAGTACCTCTAAAAACATGTACAAAACCCCCATGCCAGCATATGGTGTCGAAATGAAACCGTGCCAAAAACACATATACAAAGTCCAAATCGAGCAGCCTTGTCAAAGCCGCTCCCAAGACCAAAACCAAACCATATGATCTCAAAAAAACAAGTACAAAAACCCCCAAATTATTGCACCGTATGCAAAGCCGAAATCCAGTACCATTACCAAATCAAACCGTACCAGAGAAACAAGAACAAAATTTCCAATGCCAGTCAGCTGTGTCAAAGCCGCTTCCAGTACCATTATCAAATCGAATCGTCGAGTAACATCGTTCCAGTCATGCTCGCAGTGTTTTCGAAATAAACATCACAGCAGATCGCCATCTCGGCTCTTGTTTGCTCATCTCTTCGCGCTTGATTCTCTCCTTGCCCTCTTTGGATCGGATTTGGTTGATTTTGATCGAGATGATTTTGATGGTGGTGATTCTGATGATCCTGGACCTCGTTTTGACGCAGCTGGTTGATTGCCAGCAGGAGCATTTCCGAATGAACTCGTTGTGGGTGCTTGTGTTCCGGGTGGTTGTGTTGTGGCTGGTTGTGTTCNGCTGGTGCTTGTGTTGCTGGTGCTTGTGTTGCTGGTGCTTGTGTTGCTGGTGCTGTATTGAGCATACTTTGAATATTCATCCGACCTCCTTCTGACGCAGCTGGTTGATTGCCAGCAGGAGCATTTCCGAATGAACTCGTTGTGGGTGCTTGTGTT